>ML136828.1:0-29092 GCA_003999625.1 Oryzias javanicus
TTCCCGACCACCCTGCTCACTTCGTTCGCTCCTCCTCAATGACTGCCTGCAACTCTTTCTGCACCATTGATCTCCTGTACTTTTAAATAGTTTATTGAAATAAACGTTTCTTGAAATTAAATAAAAACTGAAGAACTGAATGTGAAACAGTCTACAAACCAAAAGGAACAAGTAACTATGATACAAAAATAAATCAAAATGTTTAACAATTAAAAAGAAAACTGGTAGAAATATAAATAATTTGTAACTTCTTAGCCTATAAATAGAACAACAAAGTAACTTGTAAAAAAAATAACAAGCATTTAAATCGAGTGGAAATAGGGTGAAATAATACATGCTGCCTACATAAATGCACTGTGAGATCGGCTGCTGAGATCTCACTGGACTGATGAGAGTGCTGAGGCAGTGACTCAGTCGGGTCCTTTTTGCAGATACACAAAAGTTTCAAACAAGAGTGAAAATATGGATAATTGTGGGCCATTGTCCAATACCAACTTAAGATCGGTGCGATCTATATTTTGGATCAATCTGTCCACCACTACTATGTGATGGTAAATTCAAAATGGTAAAAGTTTAAAGTAGTCTATTAAATCACGTTTTGGTCTAACTGTAGTCTTTCATTTTGTCATCTAGGGCATGTACAGCTGTTGCCAGTTTGAGGATGAGACAGCACCAGGAGGGGGTACCAGCACTTTGCCTCAATACCACACTGTGACCACCATGCCCACTGCCCCGCAACAGCACCTTGTCACAGCCACAGTAAACAACACAACTGCCATTGCCATGGTCCAACAACAGCAGAAGCATCATCAACAGCCATCAGGGCAGACCTATACCACCATGCTACCTGGCTCACCGCCCACTACGGGACATTCAGCAGTGGCAATGGGTCCCTCGAATAGTCCCTTACTGGAGGGCCCCATGCCTTGCTCCACCTTCTTGCCTCGTCATGACCGCAGACTGGCTGTGGTTGATCGCTGGAACAGACCAAAGCAAGAGAAAGCCATGAGTGGAGGCAACAGTGGGGCAGTGGGTATAGGAGGAATTGCTGGAGGAATCACTGACCTACAGGCCAAACAGCAGTACCAGCAGAACCTGGGACAGGCCTGGACCATGCAAAGAGGAGCAGGTGTAGCATGTGATACAAGTCTAGATGAATACAAGCGTTACTATGGTCCTATAGATCCAGAAGGGCTTGGAAGTAACACCGACCAACAGGTTGGGGGCCTTCAGCAGACTCCAAAAGCCAATCCTCGAGGCATTAAAGCCTTGGGGATGCCTCGTGTGCCCTCTAAAGGCATGCAGCAAGGCCAAGCGCACTTAATTTCCAAGCCTCCTCCACTATTGCCATCCTCGCCTAGAAGGCCTCCCTTCTGGAGACGAGGAAGCCTTGCACAGGCAAGAAGAAAAGGCTCAGGAGGTCCCTTGTATGAGAATATCCTTCCTTTAGGAAGGAGGGGAGGTGGAAGATATGGAGCAAATGATGGAGGTAGAAAAAGGGGACGCCACCCCCTTCCACCTCCTCCTCTCCCAGTTCCCCTGTCGTCTCCGACTCATACCCCGACAACTCCCTCCTCTCCGTGCCGTTTCTACTCATCCTGCTCCAGTGCCTCATCTTCCTCCTCCTCTTCATCATCCTCATCTTCTTCTTCATCTTCAGTATCACTTTCTCGATCAAATTCCCCCTCTTCTTGCTCTGAGTCCAGTGCAGCTCTACAACTCGTCCCTGAGTTTCCGGTATCGGGCAGGGAACCGCGACTTTTTAGTAGATGATGAGGCCGACTCAGATTTCCTTACAGAGGAATCCAGCCTCTTGCTGGGATCAAAGAAAAAGATTCGCTCTCGACGAATGTCATCCCGTTCACTGCCATGCAGCCCCCCACCTCCTCCGATCCCTCCACGAAAGCCCCGTCCTCAGAGGGATTATGGCAGGGACAGAACTGGCAGTCAGCTGGCCCAGCTTCAAGAGTGGTGGGCCTCTTGGGCTGACAGAGAAAGAGGAAGGAGGAGTTCAACAAGCCGAGGTGATGGGGTGGTGAGTAGGGAAGACAAGAGGGACCACAAAGAGAGAGAGCGCGAGAGAAAGAGAAGAAAGAAGGGGCGAAAGAAAAAGAAGAGAGAAGACAGGGAAAGAGAAAGAGAGCGAAAACGACGCAAAACCAAAAAGAAAAGAAAAAAAGAGGATAAGACTAGAAAGAGGGAGCAGAAAAGGTCCGAGCAGGAGGGAGGGGAGCCAGATAAAAGAGAAGAACTCAAATCAGGGACACCAGAATTCCCACCATACCCGTCTTTGAGACGACAGTCTTTTCGGAAAAAGAGCGAGAGCTCAATCAGAAGCTATGGTTGGAACATCCCAGGTGAAAATGAAAGAAAAGAAAGAGAAGAAAAAGAGCGAGATGATGGAGAAGACAACAAGGGAAAGGAGAGACATCACAGAAGAAGGAACAGTAAGCATTATCATGGTTCAAGTAGTAAGCCTTCGACATCTGTGAAATTTTGGGGAGGGGGCAACCCTTCTTCTGATGCAACTCCATCCGCTTTTTTGCCGCTACTGCCCACCTCTTCTAAAAGAAGGAAGAGTAAAAGTTCAGATAGGGATGCTGTGGGGATGGAAGGAGAGAGAAGGCCATTGTTAGGAAGGAGCGACCGAGCTGAGTTGCACTCGAAAGAGGGGCTGTCCTTCCATGAGTGGGAGTCCGCAGCAGAGAATGTGGTAGACGAATCGGAAACAGAGATGAGGAAAACCGAACATGGGAAAAGACACAGAGGAGGAAGGACTACATCTGATGAAGAGCGAGAACGTGATAAGGTGGTTGGAATATACTCTGATGATGATGGCTCTTCGGGAGAATTTGGGAAATTTGAGAGGTACTGGGAAGATCATGAAGGCAGGGCAGTTGGGGGGATTGGAGGAGGAGGTTGGTTCTTTAGCACTTATCCTTCAAGAGACAAAACGGGGAGCATCAACAGCAGGGATGATCTGTTCCTGGAGAGAGGAGAAAGGTGGGGAACAGCAGAAAGTGGCTGGAGTTCAAGTGCAGTTGGAGGTGGGGGTGAAGAAAGGGGATGGGGATCAGGTTCACACTGGCCCCCGCCTCCCCTCACACCACCTCCTCCTCGACGATATTGGTCCGTGGATAAGCTCCATATACAGGATGAGAAGAAGAGTAAGCGCAAGTCAAAGGACAAAAGCAAAGGACACACAACTTGCTCATCGTGCCATTCGCCCAGACATCATCCGCACTCCTCAAAATGGGCACGTTCGGCATCACGAAGCCAGGAAGAGCTGTACCGCCATTGCCAAAGTTTTGGTGGTCCTTTGAAGCCAAAACACGATTCCTCATCCTCATCCAAACCTGATCGATCACATAATCCCTCCAAAACTGGCAGCCAGTCAAACCTCAGTATCCAGCAAAGAACACAGAGAGCGGACAGGGATCGGGACCGAGGAATACAACCATCGCCACCTTCGTCTCTTATACCAAACTTGCCTCCCCCACTCCCTGCCCTTCCAGCTCCTCCGTCCTCATCTCACTCAATCCATGTTCCTCCCCAACCTCGTCCTCGTCCGTTTCCTCACCCTCAGTGGTGTCGTCGCACCAGGAGCACCGCATGCCTCCTCCATGGCTTCGGCAAGTGCCAAGTTGCAGTACCAGAGACTGCGCTCCATCCCGCAGCCCCAGAGGTTTCCTCAATCTCCTCATTTACCCCTTAAAGCCAAGAGCCTTTGCTCACGAAGGGACTCAGCACAGTTCTCTAGTGTGGAGAGCGAAGTCTGACGTACAGTAAAGGGTCCACAGTCATGTGGATCTCAGACGAGGCTCATGCCAACCTGAGGAATCATAAACCCGGCAGCACCCTGGCAAAGTGGCTTCAACGCCAAATAAGAACTGTTATGCACTGAGCCTTTTATAATGTTCTGCACAAACAAGCAAACAAACCAGAAAGCCAAACAAAGTCAGTGGAGTATGTCAGTGGAATGCTCTAGCGCTCACTGTTGTTTCCTCATACTCCTCCCAGTATGTGAAAGACAACAACTGCAGCATTGACTTTTACTCCAACTGACCAAACCAATAAATCAAACATCAAACACAGTGAAACTGTAAAGAGACTATTAAAAGAGAAAGACTTACAGAGAGCAGTACTGTATTAAGAGGAACCTTTATGCTTGCTGAGGGCTCAGGAACTTTATAGTACCATTCGCCTGCTGCTCTCAGAAGCCTTTAACAGAGAAATATAATTTTATGTCTTTTAAACACAGTGCATTTCTTTTCCCGCAACAAACTGTTTACACCCCCGCAGAACTGTGACACCCACCAAGGGCACCACTATTGTGTCATCAATACCACATGTAAAAGGGATGTAGAGTGATAATCATCTGTTCTTCTGGTATTCCTCGTCTTTTTTGCTCTTAGTCCCCCTCTACCCCGCCATCTCACCCCTTCTCCACGCTCTCTTTATTTTGGTCTGTCGCTCTCTTTTTCTTCTCCTTTCACACATCAATCTTCTTCTCATCTCGTCTCCTAGTCAGCCCTCCTGGCTCCTCTCTTTGATGTGATTCTTCTGTGTCTGTGCTTTTCTGTGTTTGTATTCTTGACAACAGGGTAAATCAGCTGTGACTGAAATTCTTCTGGCTTATTGAAAAGCTGAGTGCTAAACTTAAGTCGAGCTCTCCATCAACCTGTACAGCGTCAGCAGCTGTGAATCTTTTTGCCTTGCAGAGTATTACATCATATCCCAAATATGTTAGTGTCCTCATGCAGCCACATACAAGTCAAAGGACATGTCAACTCCTGGGTTCATCTGTTGTTCTTGAGCAATACATCCTTTGTTCATGTTAAAGCTCTACACCTGGAGACCTTTACTTTACTTCTGTGTTATAGTTGTCGTTGCTGTTGATGGTGTTCTATATGTTAAGACATATATTAAATCTAATGTAATCACTGTGCCACACTACTCAAGCTTGGGTGCACATCAAATGTTCCCTGAACTACCTAACTACGAAACAGAGGCCATCCGTGCCCTCTGCTTGAATGTAAAGTCCAGCCACAACACAAGTTCTGCAGCAACATTTACCACAGGAAGTCAGGATGAACACAATTGAATCGCAGAAACTTATAATGCTGTGAAAAAGTATTTCTGTTTTGTTTTTACACATTTAATTTATTGAATGAAAAAAGTTAATTTTAGGAAAAAAATACCTGGTTTAAATAAAACATAACAATTCAAAGGGGGAAAAAAAGCTGTCCAAACATGCCAGACAGTATTTTTTTAATATTCAATTTTACATTAACCTTTTGTCACTCAAACAACTTTAACCAAATATTTGTAATTTTAGTTTTTCTTATTTTGGTTTAATGTTTTATCCTGCCTTTTCATTGCAGAGCTGCTTGAATTCCAAACTTTCCAGAACTAATGACTGTTTAAGGTCATGAACAAAATCTCAGCGGATCTCCTTGATCCTCTCAAAAGGTGGGCTCTCTGGATCTTTGTTGTGCTGCTGATCCAAAGTGCTCTTAACCTCGAGCTCACGAACTGATAGAGAATATTCCATCAGATTTTTTTTCTTTTCTTTTTTTAGAAGCGAGAACAGAATTAAAGGTCCCAACCATTATAACAAACTATTTTTTTGAAAGGGCAAGGGCGACTGATCCTACCACCCTAGTGTTTGAATGTTCTTTTTTCTCAAATTCTTAGTCTAACAAGAAAGAGATACAAATTCATTTTACATTTTATCTTTTGTCATATCCGATTATTTTTCTTGGAGATTTTTTTTGATATTTTAGTCAAATGAAAGTGTTGGTTTTCAGTTTTAGTACAAAAGTCTATCTGAGTCTTAAAGTTGTGTCCATGTTGTTCTACTTCTTTTATGACCTCTTGGAAGAATCCGAATGTTCTTGGGGTCATTTTGGGTTACAATGTTCAGATCTTCTGCATTTGTTTATGTGGCCTACATGGTCTCCTGAAGTTTGAAGAATTTTTCCATAACCCATATCATCTATGCTGTGGTAAATGAGGACGTTACTCTCACAAAATCAATGGTTTGGACAGCTTTTTACTCAAAATAGAGGTTCCCAGATTGGAATTTAAGTGTAATATTGACTTTATTTTTATCAGAAAACGTTCCAATAAAAAATATTCACATAAGTAAAAAGAGATCTGATATACTTTTCCTCAACATTGTATGTGTTCATAGTCAGGAAGTGGATCAGATGTTGGTTATTTGACCATTTAGTCGGATGTGAACCTCTTTGGGTTTCAAAGTGTTTGCTGAGCTGAAAGCAAAACTCTCAAACAATAAAAATAAAAAAAATACTACATATATTGTTATCCAAGGTTTGTTTCTCCACAAACCTCCAGGGGATTTGGAAAAGGTTCATGGGAATAAACTGCTCCTGTCACACGTGAGGACTGAAGTTCTTCATGGTTTAAATGTAATTTCATCGGTCCACAAAAAAATACATTCAGTGCCAGAGCCGTTTTGATGTCAAAAAGACTACCTGTGTAGAAATCTGGCAGATGGAGGGTGTGTGAAAAACACAGAGGCGCCTTCTTTGAAGTGTTTATTTTAAGAACAACAAAAAAAAAAGCCTTTCTCATCTTGTAAATGTGTAACCTAGAGCTTTTGCTTTTTAAATCCTTGACCAGGCTGTCACCAGCAGTTACCCCTTATATCCATTAAACGTGGTGTTTGGAGTCTGTTGAGAAGAGGAGAGGAGTTGGCACAGAATTGTTGCTGTTTATCAAAACCGCCTGAGCCATGCTTCTCAAAAATCAGCTCATGTCGATTGCCTGGAACTGCATCTGAGCCATAATTTCCTTCAAACGAAGAAAAACAAAAGAGAACTTATGTTTATAACATAAATCCGTTGTGTACAGTTTGATTTTCTTTTAGAAAAAAGCTCTTTCTCTCTCTCTATATATATACATATATTTCATATATGCAGTATATATTTGTGGCGATGGGTAGAAAAAGATGTGAATATTTAAGAGCATATTTTTTCTCCGTTAAAATAAAGAGTAAAATGTTTCATGAATCTGTCATGTTCACTGACATTTAGATTTTTTCCAATGAATAGATCCGGAGAAAGTGCAATGCTTTGCATTTTACAATCAGTAAGTAATGTGACACGTTTTTTGCATTCATATAAAAAATATTACAAAAGCCAGTTAACCTAAACAAAGAAACGTGTTAAATAAATGATTTTAAAGCTGTAAAAATCAAGAATTGAACCGGAATTATTGCCTTTACTTGTTTTTCCTCGTGTTTTTCCATTGTGCTGGTATAAAATTGTAAATCTTTTTATATTCAAGTCTGTGAATGATTTTATTTCATAAAAAAAAAATAACGATGATGCTATGTTTCGGGACTAAAGTATATGTTTGCCTAAATTTCAGACAGTATTATCTCAATGAAAAATGTCCTTTTTGTCTGTGTCTCTTCTTGTGTCACCTCCCTGATACCAAGTGATAACAGAGACCAGTATGTAACTGTGTTTTTGCTTATTCACTCAAGACCATCCGCCTCCATTAGCTATCTAATATAGCTAGGGATTTGACGTAGTGACAGCTGGGAGGGGTTTGTTTTGACCGTGTCACTGTAGCGCCGGTGACGTGTATCTGTCTACCCAGAGAGGCCTTTTATTTTTTGGTTTGGGCTACAGATTTGCTACTCAACAAGACTTTTAGTAACACAGCAGATTTTTCCAAGACTCTTCACACACGTAGTGGAAATATTTATTGGTGGGATGTTGGTGTGCAGTCATGTGACCTCTTGGCAACACAATGTAGCGAGCAGCACAGGATTCTTTTTGAACTTATTTATCCATCTTATTTGGTATGTTTTCCATCTTTTAGGGGTTCTATTGTGATAAGATTCAATCCTGCACAGCTACTAAAGCAAGCCAGCCTCCGAGGTTCATGGAGTGGCAATGAGAATCTTTGTGTAATCTATCTACCAAGCTGTGCTTAAAGTCCAAACATAAGAAAAGAAGAAAGACCCTTTTTTGTTGTATTTTACACATTGATTGAAATATTAAACACCATGGCTCTTCTGGCCTTGGCCAACCTGTTTGTGTGTTCAGACTCTACTAAGGCTAAAAGTGGTGTAACCAGGGCTTTCCATTATAATCCCAATTAGAGAAAACATCTAAATGTTTTGTCCTTTGCATAAGAGATTCTGAAGTCTCACTGAGTTGCAAACAGGTTTAATACGTTGACCAGGTAGTTTCCAAAAGTTACTGATTGTTGGCAGAGTTCTCCATTTTTATTTAGAATCTCAGATTTTTCCAAACTGAATCTAAAATAAAAAAGATATCAAATTAAGTTCAACAGCAAAGTATATAACTTTTAGCCATATTAAAATTACTCCTAAACTACAGGTTAAATGACTAATAAAATATATATATATATATATATATATATTGTAGATAAATTTTAATTTTGCCAGTAATGAATCAAAAAATAAATCTGCCAATTAAACTAAATAAGCAACTAAACCAGTCAACAATATAAGTGAAATTCACAGTTTGGGGGATATTAATAAATAGATATTATACAACATGCTATATTTATATTTACAGATATTCAGATTAACTTTATTGGAAAGCTGTAGACAACTTAAAAAGGAACACTTTGTAAAATATCTAATTTCAGGACAAATGTCTACTTAAGTTCACAAATTTCTTGCCAAACTGGCAATTTTCTTTTTTGCTTAAAACAAGCGAAAGTTTGTTAAAACTGAGATTCTTTTTTTGTGGTTGAGAAATTCAAAGACAATATTTACTAATTCTTGAAACTTTTATGTAAATAGTTTAATTATTTTTTGTGTTTGATGAAAGTAACACCTTTTCAAAAGCTGCATTAATTGGCTGTTCATCACTTTTTGTTATAAGAATTTACATGAAATTCAAGTCACAGTAATTTGAGATTCCAGTTTTTTTCTTAAGTTCATCACTTTTTTTTTTTTTTTAACCTTTTTGAGGATGTTATCCCCTAGCAAAGTTGCTTGACACTTACTGTTCTAGGCTCTAAATCCTTGATCCATTTCTGAGTTTCCAAGTTGTCTTGAAAAGCTTGCATCGCTCTTCGTCTCCTCCCGTGAGTCACAGGGTTTCTCCTGCATTTTGCAACAATTTTCAACATATTATGAAAGCTGATGAAAGGAAACTAGTGTCAAAAAAATCTGAGCCATGGTGATTGTCTCAAACTGTTTTGCCTTTAGATGCAAGTATTTGGAAAATGCAAAAAAATGTGAAGCAACAAGATGTATTTTCGCCTAATACTCGTGTCGGGAATGTCAAGTTCTTAGTCTTGTCTCCAATCCATTGCTATTTTCTTTTGTAAACCGTAACAGCAGTGTATACTCTGCTGATAGGTGTGACTGCATGTCAAAATTGTCTTTAATTTTCTTACAATATTTTTAAGTTCCAAAGAGATTTCAGCCCAATAACATACAGCCTTATTTCTGACTCAGGGAAACTACATTGAGAAGAGTTTGAGACAGATTTGAGACATGTCCCACAACCGTTAAAGATTTTTAAAAGAGAATTTGAACTGAGAATTATATTAACGTGTAAAAATTCAATGAAATTAAAGCCATATGACTCACAGACGGAAACTGAGGACCCCTGCAAACTTTTGAAAATATTTCAGAAACTCTAATGAATTAAGTTTTGCTTTTTGTTGATGAAAGTTTCAGCCCAACAAAACAGAACCATTGAAGCTGAGGTTGGCAACATGAGGAACCAAACCGTGCTATCACCATGGAGTAAAATAAGGATCTAATTTTCCATACAAGATAAAGACTCTAACAGTTTTGTTTAGGAATAAAAATCAGCTTTGATTGATTCTAGAGCACATAGGCAAACACTAGGTAACTTTTAACTCAAATTTGACCAAAACGAATCTGTAATTGACAACATGGCTTACTGTTGTTTACAAAGTACTCATGCAATTAATTACTTTTCTTTTATTACTTTATTATATTTGCAACTAAATTGACAAAATTTGTAATCACATGCAAAGAGATGGATTTGTTGACCTTCAACAAAAGACATGTTTTGTGACATTTATCAAGTTTGGTAATTTGGGAAAATTTTAAATATATTTTTTTAATTCCCAAAAGTAATGCATTTAAAAGAAAAGAACATTTCCCCCAACTTCTGTTCTAAACAAATCATTTATGCGGTAAATGCTTATTAAAGTAAAGTGCTCATTTTTTGTAACACTATTCAATTTGACTCCAGAAATCAATCATTTGTGAAAAGTTAATCAGGATTGTCAAAACGACCTCCTTTCGAACTGAACCTGTTGAGCGGTTCTGAGCCCTGGCATGCCCAGTTTTAGCCCGCAGTGGAAGGGTGTCCATCGTTTTCTTCTGGACTGTCTTAAATCTTTGTGTTACGAGTGCTGTATTGAACTGTGCGAGACAAAGGGTGGTTCTGCTGTGCTTTATTGTCAGCATCTCACAGACACACCGGTGTGGGAAGATGCTGCCACCACCCGCTTTAGCCACATCTGCCAAACAGTGGTGACAATGACAATATTGTGCTGTACTTTAAGCAGGACAAAAATAAAAGAGACGATTTTAATACAGAACTGCCGTGAGTGTTTCCTTTAATTTATTGTTTTTGCTGATTTTAATGAGGTTCAAAACCAAATTAAAAAAGCTCTAAACAAATGAAATAAAGGTATAAGTTGGTCAAAGAATAAAAAAATTAAGTGTTATTTTTATGAAGGAAAGCTGGCCAAGCTCTTTTCATGAAGATCTGCAGATTTTGTTTTTTATTTAGTGATTCAGGTGATGCAGTAGGTTCAAATATGGTCTGAGAAAAAGTAAAATTCTGGAGACAAAATGTTCACAATCCTAATAAAGACCCCAACATCTTTCCAATTATTTGTCAGACTTTAAAAACAGTACACGTGAGATAAGACGTACGCTAACCAGAGACATTACAATTGTTACAGACAACATTTTCACTAATTCTGTTTGGTAAATCCATTAGTACAATCATTATCCACTGCATGCCTTGACCTCTGTTTGCAGAGAGCAGCAGTCCTGTTCTGTCTTTATTCTTGCTCTAGTATTAACATTCTTTTTTATTCCAAGTTTTTTTATTTTTTTTTTTATTTAACACAATTATTTTATAATAAAACCATTCTTGAGTAATTCTCAAATCACCGACTATATATGTAATATTGGAAAAAAATGAACTGTAACTGTTGGATGAATTGATGATATTGTAAGTGTTTTAATACATTTCTGTTCCCAAGAGTTAAGATAAGAGGTAAAGACAAATGGGCAGTAATATTCTACCTGCTTCATCTGTCTATGGACAGTAACACAGATACTGTGGACCATAATGAATCTCTGTTGTTTGGATGTCTGTGCTCTATTTGAACTGTATATCTTTTATAAGATTATTTTATAAAATAGAAGCCTTTAGATGTGATCTATAAATCTTCCAGCATCAAATGATAAATGTGAAACTGCCAAAAATATTGAAATGCTTTATTGTATTCTAATTATATGCAGTTTTCCATAGTTCTTTGTCATACCAGGAGATATGTAAACTTTCAAAGCTCACCAATCCAATCATTTTTGGCTGCCATGGTGATATTATGAGTCAGTCTTTAAGCGTGATCCATAACGCTGCAGTTTTTCCCAAACGTGAAATGGCTTTAATCTTACCATGTTTGGCCCAGGGTTGCTGTTCTGGATGATCTGCTCAAAATCACATCTATTGACTGTTAATTCCAGGCCCTGTGAAGAGTTTGATCCTGGGCTGAATCCAGTCTTAGCAAGGAAAACGTGCAGACCGTCGAGCCCTGTCGACCGGGGTCCACCTGCAGTTGCCAAATCAAATGGCAGCCAAGACAAAGCAGGTTGTGGGCCATAGACGGCAGCCTTATTTGGGCCAGAGAGAACATGTTCTCCAATAAATACAGTAGTCAATACAAAATCAAGTACTGGCTCATGATTGGTTGCCCTAAAGAAAAGGTTTTACTTAGCATGCTGAACATGGCCTTGTCCAAGGTGAGACAAAAACTGCCTTTACATGGACACAAGTATTGTATTTTCTGGACTATAAGTCGCTGCGGAGTATAAGTCGCACTTTTAAGAGAATAGTCCAACATTTATGAACAAATTCATCAAGCCTGAGGTCACGTTGCGTTTGACACCCAATCTAATCCATGTGTCAACTTTGAGTCCGCTCAATGTTTGTGCTCAGTGGGCGGGAAAAAGTAATGCGGAAAGCCAGTTAAAGTAAATATAAAAAACATCCACCAACGGTAACACAAGATTAAGCTCAGATAAATTCAAAATGGCAAAAATGTATGTTTTCAAGGAATGGAAGCAAAATTCAGTATATTACATCTGAAATGTTTCTGCAAAAATGTTTATTTTCTCAAAAAAAGCAGACGTGAAAAACTCAGAGACCAAATTATATGCATACGAGGGGACACAACAGGAAGAATGTGTCAACCACGCCTGGACTAATAAACTAAGGCTTGAAATAATGAACAGCATGAAAACAAAGAGATGGTGTTCAGTTTCCAGGAAGTCTGCAGACAAAGATAGAGCTGCTTGTTATTTTTGTCAACAATTTGCCACTTGTGTGCTTTAATACAAATATTATTTACACCCCCTTTGGGTAAAGCATATCATAGATGCTTTCTCTAGAAACGTTTGAATTATCTTCTATTTCTTCTTCTGCTTTTATTATTTCTTGTTACTAACCGGAGGTTCAGAAGTTCATGTCTGTTTTACTCTAAATTAGCTCTTACCGCAAAGTCTCTCAACCCAGAAGGCAACACGCTGTGTCTGCTGTTCTGTGATTGAGTTCCTTGATTAATGGCTTTCCCCATGGTGCAGATTTAACGCATTTCCATCGAAAAGTACAACAGTTCACATTACAACGGGCTGTGAAATGTCAGGGATACAGCTCATTAGGAAACAGTTTTTTTTTTACCTTGAAAGTGTTTAACTTTGGTTTACAGGATGAACCGAGTCTGTTTCAAACAAACATTTGTTTTAAGCCTCAGTAAATAACGAAATACCACAGTGCAGCATTCATTTGCTGCTGACCTTTACCACTTTCCTCGAAATGAACCACGAAGGAATCATCATCAACAGCAATTTTTTAAGTTGGCTCTGTAGGCTAAAGTATAACTGTTTATTTTAATGAACTTAATAACTAAAGAGGGACACATAGTGGAGCCAGTTTTAAAAATAATGGTGTGTTTTGTGGTACAATCAACAAATATGGGATGTTTAGTTTCCAGGATTCTGCAGGGTCAAAATAAAAGGTTCCATTTTATCTGAACTTCCATAATTAATATATATATATATATATATATATATATATATATATAATATACACACACACTGGTTTCTTTAAAACAAACATTTTCTTCATCATCAGGGCAAAAACACACAGGAAGATGTGAACTTTCTCTCTGAACTGAAGCTTGTGACAATTAGCACATACAGTATCTTGCGAAAGTATTCAGCCCCATTGAACTTTTCAACCTTTTGCCATATGTCAGGCTTTAAACGTAAAGATATAAAACTGTATTTTTTTGTGAAGAATCAATAAGTTGGACACAATCGTTAAGTGGAACAACATTTATTGGATATTTCAAACTTTAACAAATAATAACTGAAAAATTGGGCATGCCTTATGTTAATATTTTGTAGCGCCACCTTTAGCTGCAATACCAGCTGTAAGTTGCTTTGGGTATGTCTCTATCAGTTTTGGACATCGAGAGACTGAGTTTTGCCCATTCCTCATGGCAAAACAGCTGGAGCTCAGTGAGGTTGGACGGAGAACAGCTTTTAGCGCTTTCCACAGATTCTCAATTAGATTAAGGTCAGGACTTTGACTTGGCCATTCTAACACCTAGATATGTTCATTTTTGAACCATTCCATTGTAGATTTTGCTTTGTGTTTTGGATGGTTGTCTTGTTGGAAGACAGATGTCTGTCCCAGTCTCAGATCGTTTGCAGACTCCCATCAGGTTTTCTTCCAGAATGGTCCTGTATTTGGCTTTTGTTTTATGGACAGACTCTCCCACCTCAGCTGTAGATCTCTGCAGTTCATCCAGAGTGATCGTGGGCCTCTTGGCTGAATCTCTGACCAGTTTTCTCCTTGTTTGAGCTGAAGGTTTAGACGGACAGCCGGGTCTTTGTAGATTTGCAGTGGTCTAATACTCCTTCCATTTCAATATTATCACTTGCACAGTTCTTCTTGGGACGTTTAAAGCTTTGGGAAATCTTTTTGTATCCAATCCAGCTTTAAACTTCTCCACAACCATATCTCAGACCCGCTTTGTTCTTCATGACGCTCTCTGTGCTTTAAACAGACCTCTTAAACCATCACAGAGCAGCTGCATTTAAATAGGGACTTGATTACACACAGGTGGATTCTATTTATCATCATTAGTCATTTAGGCTAACATTGGATCATTCAAAGATCCTCACTGAACATCTGGAGAGAGTTTTGCTGCACTGACAGTAAAGGGGCTGAATACTTTTGCACACCCAATTTGTCAGTGTTTTTTTTGTTAAAAAAGTTTGAAATATCCAATCAATTTTGTTCCACTTCATATTAGTGTCCCAGTTTTTGTTGATTCGTCACAAAATAATTAAGGTTTTATGTCTTTATGTTTGAAGCCTGAAATGTGGCAAAAGGTTGAAGAGTTTTTCGCAAGGTACTATATATATATATACATTTAAATATATACACACACAGTGCTTCCCCCGCATATTTGTGTTTCTTTATTTGCAGTTTCACATATTTGCAGATCATTTTTATCACAATTCTTTCAGTTCACTGTGTAAGAACTCAGACAACTCAAGACGCTTATATAAAATGTTTGCATCCGAAGGAGTTGCAACAGTGCTGAGGTGTATTCAGCAGAGCATCATGTGGGGTTGGGGGGTGTGGGGGGTGTATTCTCGGCTACCCCCCTTCTACCTCCATGCTCCTGTGTGGAGAGAGTAGGGGGGTAGCCATTCCCATACTCTATACCTCTGTGTGGAGAGTGTAGCGGCCGTTAAAAATCCTGATGTGCTGAAGAAGATAATTGCAGAAGATAATTTTAATCTGGAATCTGAAGTAAAAAATTAAAATAAAAAAAAATATGTTGAGCAATACTTCAAAGTTTGTTGATCTCCTATTTTTTTTTTTTTTTTTTTTTTTTTTACAAACCATGATCAGAAATATTTTTCATGAGCACAGATTGGTAACAGACATTCTTTGGCCGCAGGGGTGGTGGTGGTGGGGGTTCCCTTATTTAGGGATTTGGCATAGGCCTATTTGTGGAAGTCTCCGGTCCCGAACCCCTGCGAATAAATTGGGACATTTGTTGTACTATTTCTAGGTACCCTCAAGTTTAAAACCTTCGTGGGGAAAATAGGAATATTTTTGTATGGCTCTTAAGGAATATTAAGTATGGGTGTCATTTATACAAATGGCTGCCATTTTGGATTTTGGATTCAACAGGGTACGTCCATGGCAAATTTGGTGCATTCACTATGAAATGCACAATTTGTCTGAAATGTCCAAATGACTGGTTCTGCTAATGTGCCATCACACCTGAGGGACAGAATGTCAGAGGGTGTTAGCAACCCTATTAAATAAAAATCAATGTTAGGCTTTTTAAGGACGTTATGTTTGTTTTCATTCTTCTGGTATTGAGTGAGACAAAACAGTAAATCAATTAAAAGCCTTCACGTTTAGAGCTACAACGTTTGTTTTTAGAGCAATATTGATATATTTATCTAAATCATTAGTGTCCAATCAGTAAAAGAGAAAAAATGAGTTTTAACGAGAAGCCATGAATGGCTAAGAATCTACAGAATACACATGACGAAAAGATTTAATGAAAGAATTTAAGACTTATAGATAAACACACCCAAAGGAAATACATAGGAGCTATTGGAGCAGATGAACTGAAACAATGATCAACATAATAGCATTTTCTTAGGTTAATAAAACTAATATGAAAGGCACCAGGAATATATTATACAGTTTGATTAAGAACACAGTAAGGAAAATTACCCTCTATTTTGTTGATAATGAGAAGCTTATTATCAAAATGAATGATAGAGTAAAAAGGTTAATAGATTTATTGCTAATGTTGGACCCAATTTAGCAAGAAGCAGCTGTACTGATGACTCATTTACATGCATAAATGATGGTTTAATTGAAAGAAAAAAAGTTTTATATTTCTAAAGCTAAAAATTAGATTATAGAAATGGTCAACAAACAGGAAAAAGTAGATGTCTACTTAAAAATACTGAGATCAATTTGGCAGCCATTGTTGATGGGATCATGCCGTCCAATGGGCTGGTTGTTCATTGGGTATACACTGTAGCAGGGTTCGCTCCAGTGTCCTCATGACTCCAAACTGTAATAGAAAATAGATGGATGATGGGATTATTAAACCGTTATTTAAAACTGCATGGGCTAATATGTTCTGTTAGGAAATTAACATATTCCAATGAAAAAAAATCTAAGGACAGGGCTACATGTGGTGTAGTGGTTCGCCTCACTCTGAGGGCTGTATAGGAAAAAATCAAATTCAGCGATATATCGTGATTATTTTGTTTGGCGATACTTGCATCGATTTAAAATGTTGACATGACGATATTTATTTAATTATTTATGAGCATCCCTCATCGTCTTGCTTTTTTTTCCATTTCCACCTCCGACCACTAGTTGGCGGCAGAGCGCGCTGAGCCTCTTTGAGCTGCTCTCCACCATGGCCACAACAACAAAATCTGTAAAATGTTCAGTCAGCCCCACGGTTTTGGTTGTATGAGACATGTACTACTTAGTTTCGACTTAGAATTGGTACTAAACTGAAACTCTGTACCACATTGCTGCCAGTATCATAAAAATATGGATTGCGGAGGTTCGTAGCGGCTTAGATGAGAACGAGTGAAGCTGTGGAGCTGCAGCGGGTCATGCACGGAGCCTTCATCAAAATGCTGTCGGCAAAGCGAGCAGAAGTTCTGCTGAACTTCACAGCAATAGATTCTAGTTCAGAGACCTGATGGATCAGAGTGATGTGTACAACGCTCTGAAAAAGGACAATGTCGTAGCGATTAGCACTGAAATACACATTTGCTATCATGTAAATAAAGTATCTTAGCCACATTCATCCTGTCATCACACTGAAATGTTTCCGAAAAGAATTGCCTTTTTCCCCCTTCACTTTAAAAGTACCCCTTAAGGTTAAGTAACTGTTTAAATGCTAGATATAGTAATATTGCAATCACACTTTTAGAAACTTATTAGTTGAGCACATTCATTCTATTTTTTCTTATACTGAAAATATTTTGTTGTGGAAATCAGACAATGATGACTGATCCCTTAAAAAATTAATATTTTGTAATTTACCAAAAGAAAACCGGGGTGAATTTCTGGTTAGAAGCAACTTGTATAAGAAACAGTCACTGCGCTTAATGGTGTGATCATTAAATAAAACCAATGTTACTTTTTTATTACAAAGAAAGACATTAAAATTCAGGTACATTCAATTTAAGTCATACTCTTTAAAAAAAAAAAAGGGCAAGGTGAGAAGTTGTTCTGGTACAGTCTTGGAATATATCGCGATACCTATTGTATCGGGAGAGATGTATAGGGATATGCATTGAATCGCCAGACTCTTGCCAATACACATCCCCCATTAAAAAGGCTCTGGTTCAAGTCCTGACTGGGGCCATTCTTTATAGATGAGAACAGGATTGAGTGAATGTGACGTCATACATAGAAAGTGGTTTACTGCCAGACTTCCAATTTCATAAAGTCAACTCATTTCCCTTTTGTTCCTAATATAGACACTTCTATGTTGAAGCCAAACTTTGTCATTAAGCAGTGATTGTTCAAGTCAACATTTCTATGGTACCCACTCTTGCCAATCAGGAGTGAGCTTGTTGGAAGTCCACACCTCTACCACTTAAAAGCGGTGAAGTCTGTTGAATTCCCTCTGTCTGTCCGTCCATCTTCTTCCTCTCCTCCGGGACTGAGTCGCAGAGGCATCAGTCTAAGCAAAGATGCCCAGACTTCCCTCTCCTCTGCCACTTCTTCCAGCTCCTCTGGGGAAACCCCGAGGCATTTACAGACCAGTGTCCTGGGTCTTCCCCGGGGCCTTCACCCAGTGGGACATGGCCGGAACACCTCCCTAGGGAGGCGTCCAGGAGGCCTGAGCCACCTCAACTGGCACCACTTGATATGGAGGAGTAGTGGCTCTACTTTGAGCTCTCTCCAGGTGACTGGGTTCCGGATCTTGTGTTTTTGGTCATGACCCAGAGCTCATGACCAAAGGGGAGTACTGGAGCTAAGATCGACCGGTAAATTGAGAGCTTCGCTTTCTGGTTCAGCCCTCTCTTCATCACAAAGGACCAGTGCAGCAACTGCATGATGGTGGACGCCGCTTGAATCTGCCAGTCAATCTCATGCTCTGATCTTCTTTCACTTGTAAACAAGACCCCAAGATATTTATACGGCTCCACCTGAGGCAGGAGCACTCCACCCACCAAGTGGTCATTGACTGTACAAAACCTGGCAATCAAATGTTTTAGATGTGGGGGCCAGCAGGTACCATATACTTTAATTGAGACATCCAATTGGCAAATTTATAACTTGGACTATAGACAAACTATAATGGAAAGAAACATTAGGATTAGCTAGAACATGTAAAAAAACACATCAGAGCAAGGTTGGGTATTCTTAAAACTATAACTTCTTGATAGAAGTTTATGGGAGTTTGGCATCTTGGAGCCAACAAATACTTCCTATTTTTAACAGATTGTAACACTGGTTGCAGAAAATTATCTCTAAGTTTTTGATTGTAGCAAATAAGACAAAAAAAGAGAAAACCTGTTGAGATGAGTTATGGTTTTGGTTTCTAAATGTTGGGTTCCAAATAATGGATAAAAAATGAGAAATCAAAGATGTTGCTCGAATAGTAGTCATCCTAGGGTCATCTTGACTGTTTTTGCATGTCATATAGCACAAAACAAAAATGGCATATGCTCTTCAGTACAGCATACACCTGGTAATGTAAGGTGATAATAAGCCCTGAATAGAGCAGCCTGAGAAGATCTCACATTTTGTGATTCATGCATAACAAACCATAAAGGTTGTGAGCTGAAAGTCTGTCTCTTTTTTTGTCTGCCTTCTTATTCAGGCTTTAGCTATACGTCCTTGTTTTCTTTTGGTTTTCTTTTATCACAGCTTTACAAAGAAATCAATCGCTGCAGCTGTGTACATGCCTTAGCAGAGCGGAAAATCACAAACAAGCGTTTAGGAAAACATTGCTTTTGTGTTCTATCATTGTCGAGTGGAAAGCCCATCATACCTGTATGTGACTGCTTTATTTCAGCTACGATTCTGAGGCTGTTGTGTCCTTTGGGGCTTCGGGACTCATCTGTGTGTGAATGTGTGTCCGTGTGGATGGTCATGGACTGCAGGCACAGCTGCACTAAGCCTGCTCGGTTTGACCCTGGTTTGATGAAATGAGCAAAAAAATAAATGACAGAAGTGCTTTTTTTCATAGGTCGCTGGAAAAAAAAGAAGGTTCCCAACAAAATTCTGAACTTAGTAGTTCCACAGTTGCAAAGATTTACAATTTTATCAATAATCTTCCTACTTGATTGACTGTACTGCATTTTTTTACATTTATCTTCATTGACCCAGGCATTTTCATCATGCGTCCTTGGATTTTTAGAGACTAAAACATAAACAATCTTAACAGTGATCCTAAAATGGCAATAAACACCAATGCAGGATTTACTTCCACATAATATTCTTCTCTACCAGCCTTTTGTGTAACACCAGTGCATGGTTCCTGTGTAACTGCTCCATGTGAATAATGTAATTAAGGGGTGTGAGAGTCAGCCATGAGGATTAACTTCAGAAGTGAGAAATGTGCTTCACAAAGTTAGCAGAGTTGGAGCAATGATGCAGGTTCTTTTTAAATGTTTCTCTTTTGTTAACTTCATCTCAACATCTACAAATATGACACATAACATTGAAATTATGATTTTTTTTTTGTCATGTTCTGCATTTGTGGCTTTGTCACTACAACACAAAAAATGCACATTTGTGGTCAGTTTATAGCTGTAAGATGGGTCAAGCGTATCCCAAACTAGTCTGGCTGTACTTATTATTGAGTCATCTTCAAAAGCTTTGGCCAGAATATTTTTGATGACTGATCCTTCAACACGCATCCCACTAATCTCTTTTGAAGTCATAGAGCCATCAGTTGTCAGACAGACTAATGTGCCAAGTTTGCTCTCTGCATATGAGGCAGGAATGGCGGGCTGCTGTCATGGCCTCACTCAGAAACCCTTTTTGTGATTTTCCACACAATTCAGGGATTCAGGGACACAATGATATATTTCATATCATTGTTCAATTCCTTCATCCTCCAGGTACTGCCTGTATACTCTCCTCATACTGCCAGTAGAGATAATTACACAAGACAAAATCAGCACGAGTGGAAAACCAGCCAAAAAGATCAAGATGGAGAAACTTGAAATGACCTCCACATGTAACACCAGTCCTGTTTGGAGGGTTTTCTAATTGTTGCCACTGAAGTGCGCCTGTTGTTAATTCCATCAACACCAGTACAGCTGAAATTGATTAACGAGGCCCTCAGCTGCTTCACCAACGAGAAAATGATCAGACAGGTTCCTTTAATTTTTTTGAGCCGTGTATTATAATGAATTTAACATCAGGTATGACAGTTTAACCCTATTGAAAAAAGTGTGACCTTTTTATGGAGTAAACAAAATTATAACTGGCCTGATGGGTTTTTTTTAATACTTCTTGTTATACTGTTAATCTATTAATTACTTAAAATGGCTGCTCCTTTCAAATCGTTAGATCAGAGAAAAGGTCATTCAGGTGCTTTTATTTTTATTTATTTTATTTCACTGTTGAGTTGATTTGAACTGTTGAGTAGGTGGGCTCACAAGCTGGCAACTCATTAAAGTCCAACAATTTTTTTTCTTTAAACTTTCCCAGTGGGGTCTCAATTAAGACTGTGGATTTTTTGTTAAAAACTTAAGTTTTCAACTTGAGCTGAAGCCTTAATTTTCAAACATTGCTCTGTGTGGGCGTGGCTGCATATTACAATCCTTTACAGCACAGAAATGGGACGTTATATTATCTTCTCCAGCCCCTGCAGTTGCATTCTGGTTAGCTTGTGACGTAAGCAAGTTTCGGGAATCCAAACTGAGTTTTTCTCGGAAAACTTTGATTGACAGCGACTTTAAAGGAGAAATATTCAAAAATGTAAACACAAAATGATTTATTATATTTTTTTCTCTTTCAGAAGAAAAATGTAATGGTTTCTCACCCCTCCCTTTCTTTCCTTGGTGTCTTCACTCAGCTCTCCTGCTAATTACCTGACGAGTTCCACCTGTGCCTCCCTTTTCTTAAGCTGCTCTCTGTCTGTCACTGGTGCCAGAGTGGAAAGAGCCTTTTGCCTTCTCGCCAGACATTTATAAAGAGCCTGTCCAAGCCTTTCCCCTATTTCTAGAAATTTTGTTTGTCTGTTCATGCCTTCTGCCTTTCTCTTGATTTTGGATGTATTGTTTCTGTCTGGACTCATATAGAAACATCTCTTCTCAAGCTGTGTGTGGACCTCACCTGCTATCCTGTTCTGAATCTGATCCCCACCCAAGCTGAACGTGGACCCATCAGCAATCCTCCTGTTCTGAATCTGCCGAACTTGCACTTTACCAGCATTCCTCCTCCTGTTCTTAGTTTTCTTCCACTACAACCTTCTGTCTCCACTGCCTCTACTGGTCAGGAGGATCTGGGGGTTTCCTCAGCTCTCCACAATTTTCAGTTTCAGTTTATGGGGAGGAAGTTAAAAAAAAAAAAAACTTTTTAGATAATGCTACACAAGCCTATTAACACACTTTGTCTCAACAAAGGAAAAAGTCACAAAAATAGAAACACAGCATACACACATGAAAAAGAATCCATATATATGTAAACACCTGTAAACTTTATACAAATGTACACAATTATGCATGTACACTTACATGTATGCACTAATCACTTTACATCCACAATAGCCCCTCATTTATTTTATAAATATTTTTGACTTGCATTGAATTTTGAATAACCTTATTGATGAACTATTTTTGATTTTGTCAGATATACTGTTCCACATTTTTGCACCACAAAAAGAAATGCAGAATTGTTTTCTTCTGGTACAAGTTATATTTATTTTAAATCTAAATTGTCCTCTTAGGGAGTACCCTCCATCTCTACTTGTAAAACTTTTTTGAATGTTGTTTGGCAGCATTTTATTTTGGGCTTTATACATAATTTGTGCAGGTAAATAATTAAACAAATCTTTTAATTTGAGTAATTTTGAATGCATAAAAAGTGGATGAGTATGACCTTAATAACTGGCCTTATGTATGACTCGTATAGCCCTTTTCTGAAGAACAATACGTGGTTTTATTGATGTGATGTAAGTGTTGCCACTGAGCAGAATAAACTTTTTAATTTCTACAGTTGAGCCTGTGTCATTCAGGGGTTCTGCCTTAGTCCTCACAAAAAATGCCACACACACATGTTAAAAACTCAAAAACACAGTTTTCATTGGAGGGGGATTTCAAAGCTTTGTAGCACCCCTACTGATTCACTCAAGACATATCTCTATTGGGGTAATCAGCAGTGACACCATCACTAAAGTTGTGTTTTTGTTTGTTGATGTAAGTGGTGATCTTTTTTAGTTGTGATTGTTGTTTTGCATTACTCCTGTAGGTTTTGTTGGGACATAGGGGGATTAATATGGTTTTGAAGCCAAATAAAGACTGGGAACTGGCTTCCACCTTGGTTCTTTACTTTTATTTTTCCATCATTTCAATCAGAGAAACAAAAAACTCTGTTAGTATCAAAAGTAAAAATGTTCTAAAAGAATCAAGGAAGCATAAAGATTGGACCTCAAACCAATACTTCAGTGAATGTTGCACCATAGAATACATGGTGTATATGGTTAACATGCTGCGCAAGGTACGCTTGGTACACAAGTGACACATGCTAGACCTGGTACACAGTACACATGCTACGAGTCAAAATCATACTCTAAAGCGTTCAGTATTGATGAATTTTAGTCAGTTTTCCAGATGGAATTTGGCAAAACTTGTTTGACAAACCATGGTTGGCTCCAGGTTTTTTTTTTTTTTTTAATCCAATTAGATGTTTCAATCTGGAAGTTTAGATTTTATTCTTTGACGTGAACCTTGAAGGAGTTTGACGGACACAAATTCTGAGTACCCGATCCATTCCATATAGAAAAATGGGCTGACCAAGAAAAACTTTGAGTTCCTAATAGATGAGTATCTTACTGATATTCCCAGAAGCAAATTCACATCATAGTATTTTCATCTACCAGTTAGCTAATCTGTGCTCATTTATCTGTGTTCTTTGACCTGAACATTTCAGATAAAAATCGATCCTGCACTTTGTAACAAAATGCTTCAAAACATTGCAGTTAGCTGTTTATTTAAATATTAACTATAAAACAAAAACATTTATTATAAGTATAATCACTGCAGCATTCACTCCAAACATTTTGTTTGTGAAAACACGAACATAGACTGTAAATTTATGATTCTCCTCATTTCGATCCTTTGAAATGATAAGTAATCAGCTTTAATCACCAAATGACTTCGATGGCATTTTTCTCTCCCTCATAGACTGTTTCTAATAAAAGTCCTCCTTAATTAAAGTAACACTGTAATTACTGCAGTTTGCGGTGATTAATAGAGGCTACAAAATTGCACACATCTGTCTCGTGCTGTTTGTCTGGGCCTCATTTCAGTGATGAGAAGGGGCTTAAAGAGACTGTTTTCCTCCAACGAGTGTAATCATGAACCATCATCTGCTTGATGAGAACAACAGTCCGCTTCCCAAGAGAACCTTTATATATGTATGTTTATATGCATGCACATTTAGGTTGTTTTGATGGAATAAAAAGAAGTAAGAGTAAAGCCAAGTCTAAAATCATTCAAATTTGGTTAAGTTTCTTCTTGATTGAAAACGACACGGGCGTTTCTCTGGCAATAAGAAGCATCATGGTGGAATTAACTCTCAGATTTTATTAACATTTGAACCAAAAGAGACATGTCCAAAATCTGCTAGGGGTACAAATAATTTCAGGGTTGACTGGGGCTTCATATACTCGCAAATGAAAATTGCAATTTGGAAACACTTCTAATGAAAAACCATGTCGTTATTGAGTGACTCCACTGTTTGTGTATTCTCCCACTGATATTACAGGCATGTATGCGTGTGTTGATGTGCGTCCCTGTGCTCACAAATTCAGCTCAGCTTGGGGCGTGTCATGTTGCGCCGCTCCTTCTGAGAAATATTCAGCACCACGAGAATTTCTCATGAGTCGTTTTCTGCAGGGTGTAATACAAGCAACAGATGACTGCTGCGGATGATGTGACTGCAATGTGGGCGAGAAGGCAGAGAAAATTGTTTGTTTGCAAATATTCTTGTGCAGAGCCAAGAACAGGTATTTGTCGGTTCAGAATAACAGAATAAGTCACTTAATTAATACTGTATTTGTATTTATTCCATTAACCCTTTAACTACCTGCTCAACAAACCAGATTCTTTTTCTTATTTTCTTAATTTTTAGAAAAACATGTTCTAGTTAGATCTCAAAATGAGATCTTCTGGCCCCCAAAGTATAAATATGTTATAAATCTGTGATCGTTCTGGCCCTTGGACCCATGACCAGGATAGAATTACTGCCATGACAGATCTCACTGTGACCAGCAGGAGTAAACGCTTCTGTACCGTAACAGCACAAATGTTCCCAGTTCCTTGGTACTAATGGCAAAAATTGCCAGGGAAGGAAGGAATGGTGAGCAATCAACTCCCTGTCATCACTGCACTACAACCCTTCTGGAGTACTATGAGTAGACCCTCTGACTTCTTGATTCATTTGGATCATTGTTCAGTGCAGAAGTGGACTTCTGATCAGAGGATTGCAGGTTTGGGGCAGCCGTGGTCCAGAGGTAGAGCGGTCAACATCTGTTCGGAAGATGGCATGTTCAGTTCCTGCATTGCCCGCTCATGTGTCAAAGGGTCCTTGGGCAAAACAA
This sequence comes from Oryzias javanicus, assembly GCA_003999625.1. Taxonomy (NCBI): domain Eukaryota; kingdom Metazoa; phylum Chordata; class Actinopteri; order Beloniformes; family Adrianichthyidae; genus Oryzias; species Oryzias javanicus. Next base: position 25,159 of record ML136828.1, read on the forward strand.
TGAACCCCACACTGCTCCTGGTGGTTATTGGTTGATGCTAGTGTAAAATCCTGTTCCCATGCCATACTGGTGCTGCAGGTTTTTGTGTTGTCCGGGTCCGTTGAGGGTTGTAGAGAGGAGCGGCTGAATGTTAAGAGGTTCACAGATGTCTCACAGTTCTTTCCTAGTTCTTTTTCTTTTATGACCTCCAGGATGAGTCTTTCTTGTAGTCATGTGGGTCAGTCATCCCTGAAGTTTCCTAAAGGACTCTCACAGTGGTTCTCTGGAAGCTGTTGAAATGTTTTTGTTCTCCTCCCGACTGATGCTTTTTTTTAAATGTAATTTTTACTTCGACAACATTCAATCTTGAAAGTACTCCCGTTAGCTTTGTGTACTATTCCAATTTGATCAATGTGGCTTTAGGCAAGTGCAAGCGGTTTTTTGTTTTTTTCTCTCTCAGTACTTTAGTACTAAGGACTCACAAGTACAGCTGGGGTACCGTCGCATACGTGTACTGTTTGTTCAGTCCTCGCGCTTTAATGCTGCAGTTTTCCCCACAAGCATAAAACAGCTGTAAACTGCAACTCAAAAGAGCTCCCGGCGAAAACAACAACGATTTGAAGTTTTTTGTCAACAGAAGCAGCAAAGCTCCGGTGTGCCGTGTACTCACATCGACCTCTTCTGGATGATCATTTAGGGATGGGGGTGCCATTCGGATGTTTGTGTACGTTTGTCTTTGAGATGCTGCGTTGAATTATATGTGTTTAAATAGTGTGTTTTGTGTCCCCTCCGTCAATGTGTTTGACTGTCTCACACACATGTGTGCGCGCGTGCCTGGAATACAAGGCACAGGATAAAGGAGACCATTTCCGTATCCAGGGGCAACGCAGGTAACAGGATAAGCAGTGAGTGGAGGACACCTTTTTGCTGTAAGGTCTTAAAAGACACTGAAAGATTGTTATTGACTGTTTTTTACCGTTATAAAGCTTTTCTCATGTGTCAGTTGTGAGCTTGAATTCAGCAGACTGCAGCTCCAGCAGTGTCTGAATGTGGCTCCATTCATTTTTCATTTCAGTCACACATAACAGGCGACTTGTTTCACTGATTAGTTTGTCCTGCCTGTGTCTTAATCAGCCACATCAGCTGACGCTCCTGCAGGCTGGAGTTCAAATATGCAAATTTGTGGCAGCATGACACACAGGAAGCAATCTGCTAATGACATTCTTTCAAACAAGGAAAAGAAGACCCTCACTAAATACCTTGCAAACAGTTAACAGGCAGATAAAAAGAGATGAAATGTACAGAGTAAATGGCAAACACTACATTAATGCACTTATCTAGTGCTGTCAATCAAATGATGAGCAGATGTGGAGACTGTTATTCCTCTTTTTATCAAAAAAGCAAAATAACTATAATACAGAATGAAAGGATAAGAACAAATATAAGTTTAGAAAATGGAGTGGGGTGAATCTTTTGAAAGGAGTTTGTTGGAAGGTGGTTACGGAGTTTTCATGGACTACCTACATGCAAGTTCTTTAGACCTTTTGCATTTCAAAAAGTTGAGTCTGACTATTGGTAACAAAAATGCAAAGGAGAGCTTCATGGAATGAGTTTCCATGTCCGAGCAGCTGCATCCAAGCCACAAACCACCGAGTGCAATGCAACATTCCCTGCTCCCAACCTTGTGGAAACAGTTTGGAGCAAACTCCTTCCTCTTCCATCACGACTGTGCACCAGTGCACAAAGCAAGATCCATGAAGACATGGAGGACAGAGTCTGGTCTGGATGAACTTCACTGACCTGCACGGAGTCCTGACCTGAACCCCATAAAACACCTTTGGGATGAATTAGAGCAGAGTTTGAGAGCCAGACTCTCTCCACCAACATCAGCGTGACTGGACCAATTCGCTTTTGGAAAAATGGTCAAAAATATCCTATAAGCACACTCCTCAAGCTTGTGGACAGCCTTCCCAGAAGAGTTGAGGCTGTAATAGCCACAAAAGGTGGACATCATATTGAACTTTATGGGTTAGGAATGGAATGGCACTTCAGTTCATGTGAGTCAAGGCAGGTGAGCCAATACGTTTGGTAATATAGTGCAGGTTTAACAAGTCTATAAGCTCACCTGAACACAGGTGAAGACCAAACTAGAAGATTGTGATCCTTCTGAGAGCAGGGGTCTCAGTTCCACTCATAAAGAAACTGTGTTTTTACTTCCACTTGGATTTTTAGAATTATTTGAGTTTTCCTGGCCATTTTTCCACTTATGTCAATCCAAAATGGGATTAAAAAGGGATAAAATCCAACAGTGTTCACTCTCTAATATTGTAATGGAGTACACAGGAATGTCCTAGTGTGAAACCTGAAGCTGTGATTCAGGAAAATGTAGAGGTGGCCGATTCAAGTTGAGGAAACTCTCCATAAAGTGTGGATCTTTGCCAATTTAACAAAAAAAGATTCATAAAAGATGACCATCTCGACCAAATCTCCCTTTGCTTCAGTCTGTGCTTAAATCTGGAGTTTTTGTCATCAGCTTCTCTGAACCATTTTTACACTACCCTCCCTTTCAATCACCTGACCTCCAGGCCTGTTGGTGGACACACAAGTGTGGTTCTTCCTGCTCCACCTTATTTAGCCAGTCAGAATCCAGATGGTGACATCACAGATCAACACGTAACAAGGACCTGCTTGTGGTTTTCTCAGAATGCTAAAGCCGGAATCGAAGCATCGTTCCATAACCCCTCTGCTTCAGATCAATACAGAGTCCTGCAAACGTGCTCAGGTATAAGATCACGAGTAGTAGGGAGTTTTGTGTGGAGTCTGCAGAAAAAAGCAACTGATTTCTTTGAGCCATTTGGTCCAATTTCGGTGGGGTCTTGGGAGCTAGCACTAAGGTTTATACTTTAAGTTTGTTTCAACATGTTGATGTTTTGGAAAACATTATCAACATGGATCAAAATGGCTGCTGTTTTTGCACAAACTTTCCTCACCAGACCTACTTGGAATGAGTTTATTTTTTTTGGAGCTCATATAAGATTGAAAATAACTACAAAAAACTTAAAGAGTTACTCTGTTTGCACTTATATTCGATAAAGATAGGTTTATTTAATCCTATCTGACTTTTAGAGGCCACTATACTATTGATGTGTTCCTTTATCTTCTAAGCCAAAGGTTAATACCTTAAAGCTCTGCTCTAGGTTTCATAGACTGGTGGACTTTTCAAAATAAAAGAGGAGAAAGGACTGTTTTGCTGTTCAAATTCTACAGAATGAACAATTGATTTCTGAATCACAAATTTCCTTTTTATAACCATTACTCAAAATAAAAAGGAATATTTTAGGATTTTTTTTTTCTTTTGGTTCCATAATTACCGCTCCCCTCGACTTTTCTCTTTTCTTCTTCATGTTCCTTTAAACGTAGTTGTGGGAAATTAGCTGAAAATCACTGCAGCACAATTTGAAGCTGTTGGAAGGCAGATGGTGGGAGACACACAAACACAAAAGCTTTGAGGTTAGCAGAAATGTCTCAGAGAAAGTTATTGATCTGTTCTGAATGCAGACAGGTTTTATTGTCCATCTTAAGGTGAGCGGGATTCATTTGCAGAGAGAGACGAGCCAATCCATACCTTATCATTAAAAAAAAAAAAAAAAACAGTAATTCATGTCCCAAGTCCTCATCAGTGGCTTCTAAATGTGAGAATAGATTTTTAAAAATAAGGTCAAATACTACTGAGATTAAAAAAGATAATTATCAGTATTTAATATGTTAGAAATAAAGAAAATAGTAAAAACTTAAACAGAAATAATGAAAATACGCACGAAGTGAAAAAACATGTAAAAAAATAGTTATCTGAAAATTAAACAAGTGTGTCATTAATTGAATTAAAATTTAAAAAATACAAATCTGTTTGTGTTTTTTCAACTAAATGTAAAAAGTCTAAAACTTGTTCTAAATG
>ML136829.1:0-28795 GCA_003999625.1 Oryzias javanicus
GTTTTTTAGTTCTTCATTTTGATCGCAGTGCAGTGACCTGACGCTCCAATCATCTGTTTTCTCTTGAGCACCCTCGCGCTGATGCTGCAAAAAGCTTAATTTCCCTCTGGCGTTGAGAAAGTTTTTCTGCGGAGCGCGTGTCGAGTTCCCTAGCGCATGGTTTAACAAACATATGAGCGGTTTTGAGTCGAGCTGTGAGCAGTATGGCTAGGCTACCAAGTGTTTGGTCAACTCCTTAATCCTTCGGTGGATCATTGTAATTTCAGCCACTACCTCAGAGAGCTTAGTCTCCAGTTCAGATGCGTTAAGTTTCTGAACTTGACCTTCAAAAACCTGGAATGTGATTTTCAGTGATTTCTGTCAAGGCAGCTTCTAGATCATCAAAAAGGTCCCTATGGCTAGAGGCCTCAGAAGAAACTGGTCAGTCATTTCTAAATCTGTTGCTCAGCTGATGAGGAATGAAGCTGGAGGGTTTAGACAGCTTTGTTTAGCCTCAATTAGCAAGTATCGAAACTTTAGCTCTTTAGCTTTCAAATCACTATATCATTAGCTTTTACCCCTTAGCATTAGCATTTAGCATTAGCGTTAGCTTTAGCCTTTTAGCTTTTAGCATTACACCTAACTGCAGTAGGGGAAGATGACAAGTGTGATATCTATTTCAAGCCACAAGGGGAGTCAATGAACCACTGACTTAGCAGACCTTCCACCTACTGCTGTCTACCTAATTGCACAAACTTTCAAGTCTCTGAGTGGATTAATATAGGTCTCTATATCTATGCTTCCACAGTCAACCTGCTTTGGTTCCAATGCAGTCCAAGTACACACACCTCCTCTATAGGCCAGTACGTCTATGGATATTAATCCCAACCTGTAACTTGGTTCAACACACAACTTCTGATTATTATTAGAAGAGGGTAACACCTCTGGCTCAGAGGTCCACCTCCTATGACCCTGACTGCGTCACAGCTTTAGCCACACCCTTTGGTGACCCGGAAGTCCTCCTTCCTTTCTCCTCAGTTTTACTCACGCGCTCGTCGCGAACACACCTAAAGCAGGCAGTTTTTTTAGCAGAGGCAGCTAAACGTCCTGAAGACAAAGCAGTTACTCACAGCAAACCCTAAAGCTGGAAAAACGGAGTGATTGCAACTTTGGATTTAAGCTAGTTTGGTTAACAACTTGCTATCTCTAAGGTGTCTTTTGCACTGTAAAGTAGGGACAAAGGGTCTGCAGACCGCGCCTGCGTGTGGCTTTGTGCTATCAGCACAAGAAAAAGGGGGTCAGGTCTGCCAACAGACTGACGATTTCTCCTTCAGAGAGCTTATCACACAGCCCAAAACGCGCAGTTATATCCTAAAAATCCTTGTTAATTTTAGTAACCCGCTACGGCTGACAAGAGTTCCTGCACTTTCATAAGACGTTTACGTCTTATAAACGTCCACATAGATAGATCTATGGGGTGAGGTCCGGCGGAATCCTCAGCCGCTGGGACGACGGAAGTCGGCCTGTGTCCTGGAACACGCAGGTACACAGCCAGAACTTTCCGTGGAAAGAATTACACAAGACAGGAACACGCTGAACTTCTGTAATCTTTCCAAAGGCCTTTCAACTTATTAAAACGCATAAGCATAAATGCGCAAATGCATGCAAATTATCACGGTTCTGCTCCGTGCAGAAAAGTTCTGTTTCACAGAATCATCTGTTACGCTGATCGCACAGCGTCACAGGCTTCCAAAGCCACACAAACAAGTTCTCAGTCTTAAATAAGGGAAAGTCAACAGCTCAGAGTACTCAGGAATTTCATTCAGAACCGCAGTTACGTTTTAGATGCACAAACCTTTCTAATTAACCTGTTTATCTCAATATTTCCCAGTTCACAAAACGTTTTCAGAGGCCTCGCACGGATGCGCCATAAATATATCTGTAGCATGAATGGCTAATAATTAACAACCATATGAAGGTCTTGAATATGTGATATTCGCCTTCAGATCTGCGTCAAAGTTATAAAGTTTATTAATCTGCAATTTCAGATTCACCTGTAGGGGGCACCACCTCCTGCAGGAGGAAATTATCACTTTAATTATTAGTTATTATTTCTAATTAATAAAGTAATACTCAAATTTATCAGTTACTTATCCAAAAAGGAAACGTGAGTGTCTTTACCTTTGAAGGGACGTTTTGTGAACCATGGAAATTATGAGACAGAACAACGACTTCTTATACACATTCATTTATTGCATAAAAGTGGATTAACAAGAAGGATTATTGAGTGTGAAAGCACAGCATTGATTATACTTTGCAGAGATGAAAAGAAGAAAGAAAGAACTTTTCTAATACTGTTCAAAATGCATACGTGAAGAGAGCAATAAAATGAAATTTAAAACAAATTAAAATTATGTGAATGGGCTGAAGGTGTATGACTGCAATGTCTGATGTGTCTGATCTAATGCAAAATTAATGTTTTAATAAAATCGAGATAAATGTCCTTCTGTGGTTGAAACAATAGTTACTTAGTTGAATTCTAAATCAAAGAAAATGTCTCTCTGACCACAAACAGTAAAACGCTGGAGCAAGTCTTCTCACCATGCGGTCTGTGGGTTCTGGTTCCAAAGAGCACAGGAAGGCCTCTCTTTAGTTTCAGCTTTGAGAGGCTGCTCTTCTCCCGAGAAGTCAGCCAGGTGTCGAAGTTAGAATCTGTCCCCAAAGGAAGATTCAGGTTATTGTCCAGGTTTTTAGTCTCAAGTGGTCAAGTCACGCTTGGTTCCAAAAAATTAGCGACTAAATTAAAAGTTTTCAAAGCTGGCCGGGCTACAAAAACTTAATAATTATTTTGTCACTTATAAAAATTAGAAAGAAAAATGAAAAGTTAAAATTGCATAAACGTAAAAAGGTTGACGGTTCGGTGTTTAATCTTAAAGATGGAAAAATCTCACAGAAGTTTTCATCTCGAAGTTATTAAAATCTTAGAAGTTAATTCTTTTGTTCTGAGCTCTCTCTGTTCAGTTTTCCCTCCAAAAATCTTTGCTTGAAGCTATCTCCTTTTTTCTGAGAGGTCTTTCCTCCTTGACCTCAGAACTCCATCCCTGAACTGACTTACAGTTTGAACGTGCGAGGGACAAAGGCCCTGAAACTGACCAATCAGAAACGAGTTGGGCCGGTCTTACGCCCTCATCTAATTAACATACTCCAATAGGCTTGTTAATTCCTAATCTGGGGGTGGGTCCTAATTGGGGGGTGTTTGTGGGCGTGTGCGTGTGTATCAGAGAAAAAGCCCTTATAAGCCAACATCTCTTACCAACATTAAAAGAAATAAAGAAACATTTAATTCCTTTTTTAATCAACTCGTCTCATAAGTAGAAACCCCTTTATGCTGGAAAGAAAACAAAATAATAATAAGCATCAACATTTGAAAGTAATCACAAGATAAGAAGAATTAAACCAAAATCCAAAAAAGAAAAACGAAGGATAAAATAAAATAAGACCTCTGGTTCGTTTCTTATTTACCTGCCAGATCCTTCTTATAAAAAGATGCACAACTTTAGTTAACTTTTACCAGTAAAAAGATGTTGAAGTGAAAAACATTTTCGATACCAGAGAACACAGAATACACATAAAACGTCTGGGGAGTCTATGGGGGGTTAAAAGGTTTTTGTAAATCCAGTCTGGTGATGTCTCCGGCCTGTTTTTCAAAGGATCTGTAGAACGTCATGTCAACACATGAGAACATTTTCTTGTGGCTTCAAAAGGACTTTATTCAATGGAATGCACTTTTCTGGACGTCCTGTAAATCAAAATGGCTGGTTAGGCTCCAGAGTGGCTGGTTGTCATGGTAACCTGGGATTACCAACGTCCTTCTTTGCGGGGAAGTTAAGTGTTTCGGGTCTGTTGCCATCCAGTCTGAGAGGTGTTACGGGAGTGAAGACCAATGCCTGTTGAAAGGGGGGGGGGGGGAGGTGATCTTTATGGCCTCAGCAAAATTCCTTTGTTAGTTAAGGTTCTGGGATCCATGGTTTCATGCTACAATATACACACACACACACACACACACACACACAACAAAACAACAACTTAAACACTTACGAGATTGCTCATTCCGTTAACGGGTGTTCTCTCTCCCCTTCATTTTCTGGGTTGGAATCCAGAACATTTTTTTTGCTGGCATTTCTTTCTTGTTCATCCTGTTAATGGAAAAAATACATTTATCTACCACATTTTTTAAACTACAGCAAGTTAACCATACCATACTCAACGATCTGAATGGATTATGCACAGAGCTGTGTGACGTATTTCTGTTGTAAAATAAAACCAATCTTTTATTTTTGGTTGTGGCAAAGTAAATTCAAATCTCAGTGTGCTATTGCTGCTGTTGTCTAATTTTCCTTACGCTGTATGTTAGTTTGTCATTGTATATACACAATGACATCCAAAAAAGCAAAGTTTGCCTTCCTAAAAACACCAATCAGTGCTCACAAAACACTACCATGTACAGTATGATCATAAGACTTCCTGAGATGAAACGTGACCGTGTTGGAACATTAAAACACTGTCAACTTTGAAGTGACTTTCAGACAGATGTGGTGCGTCTGTCAGACTGCTTAATTTACCTGACACTGAAATTACAGATTCTTTCTAGGCTTTTGCTAAATTTATAATCTAGTTTGGTAGTAATTTAAACACAATAATATTATATCTCTTTTATGCTAGATAAAAATAAAATTGAGAATGGCCCCATTTATATATATAAATTAAGGCGTTCTCCATTTTATTTTTATCTAGCATAAAATAAATATAGTATAATATAGCTTGGAAGTAATCAAAATGTGCTGCATTTCCTCATTCTGCATATTAGCTGCTCATATTGTCGTCAACATGATTTTCCATCAGCTTTTGAGCTAGTCGCGTGTAAATCTGTACATATAACATTAGCTGAAGCAAATCATCTTCTAAGTTTGTTATGTAGGGTGACACATAAAATTTTAATCATTTTTGCAGTTTATTTTGGTGTATTTTGCTAGCCATCTTGTACCTCCAAAAACCCGTCTGTTTCTATATTAACAGCGGCCCGCAGCCCCAACCGGAAATGACTGAGCGGTTCAAACAGGGTCAGTTTGATCGATGCACGAGGAAGATTAAACAAGTCTAACAAATATACAATTTCAACAACATACATTACTAAAAGGAAAAAAATAAAATAAAAATACTTCTTTTAAAATAAATGTAACATCACCAAAATAAAAACATTAAACTAACCTTCAGAAACAGCACAGAAGCTCCACAGGGCAGTGATGACGACACGTGGTCAGCTCACTACGTGATCAGAGCAGAACACTGCGGTCAAAATTGGCACTAAAACACTTAAAAAAGTACATGTAAACCATAAAACAACCGTTTCTTAATCAAACACATCGAATTTTAACATAATTAAGAAGCTAACCTCATTTTTATAACAGCTAACTTCAAACACTGGGAGACTGCAGCAGACATACTCACGGCACAGAGGCTCCTCCAACTGGAGGAGGGGCTGCCGGCTATTGTTGTTGCCGCATGGTAAAGGCTGCGTGTCACGCTAATTACTCTCCCTGCGGAACAAGTAAAACTGGAACTACATCTGCATTTTAAAATAATTCAAATAGTAGCCCCCAAAAAAGTGCCGAAATTAAAGCGCATTTAGTAAAGTAGTTCACTTGTTGAACAGGCACCAATATACTGCTTCGTATATTCCATTGGCTATTCGGTCTAATAAGTTAATATTTTACCTCTCTTTAACGGTGAACCAAATAAGCATTACAATTCTTACCTCTCGTAGTCTGTGTGTGGCTGGAACAAAAGTTGCAGCTGAAACCGCAAATGGACAATTCTCTTGGTTGCTTTTTTCAAAACGTTCCCGCACTTTGCCCTGCGACGTCTTCTCCTTCTACTGGCTAAATGTAATGCATGTTATAGTTCCAATATTATTTTTATACATTTAACAAGACATATAGGCTACATTTATATTGTGCCTTTTCTGCATCTAAAACCTTTGTGTTCTTCTGTTTAAAAAAAATGTCTCAATATTAACTTACACAGCTGTCAAAAAATAAAAAATAAAAATAAAAAAATATATTATAAAAAAAATATAATATATTGACACTGCAATGTTATTGTTAAATTTCATGGGGTTTTTTAAGTTGAAAAAAAATATTTTCTTGCTCATCATGTCAATTTTTGAAAGGAAAAATAAGTGGAGGACTAGACAGATAAAAGGAGCACGACTCTCGTAAAGAGTCAGGAACGGTCCTTGAAGCTGCATCGTCATTTCATGACTGTTACGGTTTAGATCAGGTAAAGTTACAGTAAAAGTAAAATTTGAAGGATGCGCAACAAATCGCGCAAAATCCTGGAGGGTCTGATGATAACACATTTGACATAATAATTGATCAAATTGGCAACGATATAAATGATAGAGGAGAAATGCCACGATAGACACTTTTCTCTTGCCCACACGATATATATCGTCATATCACCCAGCACTAATCTCAACTGTATTTATTTACACAGCTGTCAAAGCTGCTTATTGTGAAATTCATGTTTTTTTTTAAGTTTCAAAAAGATATCTTTTGCAACATGTCTTACAGTAATGTATGACTTCTAGCTTGAAAATGTGAATGAGTTGAAATGTTTAAGGAATAAACAACTTTTGTAAGTTGAATATAAATACGTCATAATTGATTTGTTTCTATGATAAACTGATCGTGTCCAAGAAACAAATGACTCCTTTTAGTTCTTGTGCCAGGTCTCACCTTTTTTTTTTTGCTGAGACTAAATTGACATCTTATTGAGCAACGAGAGACAGAATGATGCATACAGTTCAGTGAGACAGAGCTGAGATGGTAAAGAGATCAAAATGAGACATGCTTTAGAACAATGTAGTACGTCTCATCTTTCTCGTAACTGAGATCTGGAGAAGAGACAGTCGTGAGAAAGGTTTGAGATCTCAATTGAGACCTTATTGAGCAACTAGAGAGAGCATTATGCAAATAGTTCAGTGAGACAGAGCTGAGACAGTAAAGAGATCAAAATGAGACATGCTTCAGAACAAAGCAGTACGTCTCATCTTTCTCGTAACTGAGATCTGGAGAAGAGACAGTCGTGAGAGAAGTTTGAGATCTCAGATAGTGCTCACTGTGAGACTTATTTCTCAGGAGACGTATTCGAGAAGAGTGAGAAAAAGCTGTCTTGTCTCAAACATTTCTCGTTCATGTCTAGGAGACGTAAACGAGACAGAAACGAGTCTCATCTTCAGTTTTGCTTTGCTATGGGTGTTTTACCATATACCCTGCTCTGGCATGATCTTATTGGCTGGACACACCTGAACCAGGTAATCAGTCATGAGTAGAGACTCATGACAATTACCTGGTTCAGGTGTGTCCAGCCAGAGCATGCCAGAGGAGGGTATATGGTAAAACATGCAGGAAGGTTGTTCTAGACGGCCAGGGTTCCCTACCACTGAACTAAACTACTAAAAACTAACCTATAACTAAGCTATGTATAAAAAACTAAACTACGTATAAAAAACTAAACTATGTATAAAAAACTAAGCTATAAATAAAAAACTAAGCTAAAGATAAAAACACGGTAAGACAAAAAACAAAAAAGGTCAGAAAATACCCAGAGAAAACCCCTAAAACCACTTTTTACTCCTCACTTTTCTTTTTTCTTCTTTTTTCTTTTTCCCTTTTTGGTCGTTGTCGGGGTGTCTTCAGCTGGGGCAGCAGGCTTGTCTTCTGACAGATGCTTCATGGTTATGAAGTCATGTGCAAGAGCTTGACTCGGCGTGATTCGTTTTTCAGGATTGACCTCCAGCATGCGCTTGAGAAGGTCAATGAAAGCTCTGTGGTCATTGTCATTGTAATCTTCAAACCGCTTTCGATGAATTTCAGTCATCTTATCAAGTTTCATCACATGTTTTCTTTTCACATCTAGTCCTGTTGTTTGACTGTATTCAGCTGCTGTGAACAGCCTCCAGCGATTTTTCTTGTTCTCCCAAGTGAAATAGTCTTCTGTGTTTAATCCATCATTAAGAAGTTCTTCGTCTGGTACACCAAATATCTGCACCAGAGCTCTGATAGTTTCATAGTCATAATCATCCGGAAAGGGATAATTTCCACAGTAAACAGAAGCCAAGACGATTCCAAGTGCCCACATGTCAATACCTTCATCCAAGGGGAGACCCAGGATAATTTCAGGTGCTTTGAATGGGGCTCTATGAATGTCCAGTCCTGTTGAAAGTTCTGTTACCTCTAAAGCCACACCAAAGTCAATGAGTTTGAAATTCAAAGATCCTGGATGCACAAACATAATGTTATCTAATTTTATATCCCCATGTACCACACCAATACTTTTGAGCGCATTGAGTGACTGAAACATCTGCTGAGCAATAGCTCTGACATAATGCAGAGGTACCGGTTCGCAATTATTTTTTTGACAAGAAATCTTCCAAGCTTATTTCCAGGATCTCGAACACCAGGCAAATCATATTTTGATGTGCGAAGCATTCATACACCTTTATCAAGTGGTTCTCATCCGGATCCAGATCTTTGATCCGTTTCATGGATTCAAACTCTTGCTCGCCTGCTTGGACATTGTTCAAGATTTTGATTGCGTACATCGTCTGACTGTCCAATTTACTGCATTTGGACACTGTCCCAAAACCCCCCTCTCCCAGGACTTCACCAATTTGATAAGTCCCAAGTTTCCTTTCAGATGTTGGCCTTTCTCAAAACGAAAGGGTTTATTCTTTTTTTTCTACTAAACATGCCATTTCTTCCATCATTTCCAAATTGAGTGAGCCACAAGATGAGCTGTGAAGACTCGAGTGAGTTGGTGGTTCATCCTCACTTCCAGCAGGAGGGACTTCTTTCTTGTCTGTTTCGTTTGCCATTGAACCATCTGACATCGGTGCTTCCAGGTTTTCATTTGGTTCAGATGGTGAGATGTTGTGGTTAGCTTGAGGTGACGCCACTGATGTTTTCAGGTCACAACTATAGGATCCACAAGATGAGATGTCTGACACGGATCTTTTCAGGTTTCCATTAGAAGTTTGACTTGAACCTGAACTTGGTGATGGATTTGAGGCCATTCCTGTGACCTCTTCCGCTGCGGCAACATACGTGGCCTTACTTTCTCCTGACAGATGCTTCATGGTTATGAAGTCATGTGCAAGAGCTTGACTGGGTGTTATTCTTTTTTGAGGATTGACCTCCAGCATGCGCTTGAGAAGGTCAATGAAAATTCTGTGGTCGTCATCATCGTTCAAGGCAAAAATATTTTGATGAATGCCAATTATCTTATCAAGATTTGTCACGTAATTTACGTGTTTCACTTGGTTTCTTGTTATTTTTTCATGTTCTTCTGGTGTCTGCAGCCTCCAGCCGTGGTCGGTGCAGTCCATGTCCCAAATGAAAAAGTCTCTTGTGTGCTTTGCCCTAGAGAAAATGTCCGGTTCAGGTAAACCAAATATCTGCACCATTGCTCTGATGGTGTCATATTCAGTCTCACCTGGAAACGGAAAATCTCCAAGGTAGGCACAGGCCAACATCATACCGAGTGCCCACATGTCAACGCTGTTATCCAGGGGAAAAAGACCCAGGATAACTTCAGGTGCTCTGAATGGGGTTACTTGGATTCTGGCCATGGTTTCAAGTTCCTCTGTCTTTAAAGCCAGACCAAAGTCTATAAGCTTTACATTTAAAGGTTGTGATTCCTTAAACATAACGTTGTCCGGTTTTATGTCACAGTGTGCCAATCCCATAATTTCGAGCGCTCTGAGAGCCTTCAGCAATTGCTGAGCGAAGGCTCTGATTTGAAAGAGATTCATGGGATAGGGGAAGTACTCCAAAAAATCATAGAAGCTTTCTTCCAGGAGCTCGCACACAATGCAAGTCATATTTTGAAAGGAGAAGCATTCATACATCTTAATCAGATGGTTCTCCTCGGGATCCAGGTGTTTCATCATTTTCATCATTTCTATCTCTCTCTGGCCTGCTAGTTCTTTTTTCATTATTTTAATTGCATACAACTCCTGACTCCCCAGTTTAGTACATTGGGCCACTTTTCCAAAGGTTCCCTCCCCCAGGAATTTACAAACTTTATAAATTCCCTGATTTCCGACCAAATAATGGCCTTTTCTCACACCAAAAGGTGTAATGTCTTTATTTCTGTTGGTTGTCATCTTTTCTTTAGGTTTATTGTTTCTTTAGATCGTCCTCAGTTTTGAAGATTTTGTCTTTAGTAAACAGGTCTTGATTTTGGCAAGTTGTGTCTAACCTTGATTCCACTCCCGGTTTGAGAAGTTTGTCAGGGAAACGTCAGTGACGCAAATGACGTCATTTGACATCTCCTACGAGCGTCACGTGGGATGAGTTCATCCAGACTTCAGAGGGGTTTATATTGGTCACGTGATTACCGGGTCGGACAGTGACGTCATCAAATGGGCGCAGCTGGCACGCGGACACGAGCCTGCCGTCAATCATTCCAGCGTCAAAGTGCGCTAAATGAAACGGAGCTCGCGCGGTTCGTACGTGTGAACGTCATGCGCACGTGCGTGGATTCCACCACATGGAATCATACTGTCTCCAACATTTCTGACGGATCCGGCTGACCGAGTCTCCCCGATGACACAGAGCTCAGCTGGACTCTGCTGACATGCGCACTCAGGAGGAGCGCACATCCAGAGCCGCTGGTCTGGAGAAAGTTCAGAACCAGAACTCCTGGACCCGTTCAGGGCAGAATAAACACCTGGATGTTCAAACAGGTAAACCTCTGCGCTTTGTTGAACCTTTATTTTACCCGAATACTTTATAAAAATGGAGATTTTTTTTCTTTTTTGATTTTTTTTTTTGTTCTCCTTTGGAAAGTGACCTGAAAGAACCGAGTGACCTTCTTGTGGTTGAGGAGATTGAGTGTCAGACTGATGCTTTTCTGGACAGTGACCTGAAACTTCAATCTTTCTAGCTGCAAAATCTGGCAAAGATGCTGAAACCCAGATAAATGAGGGAGATTTGTCAAATGCTGCTTCATTAGTTTTTTTAAGAACCTTTATTTGGGATGTGTCTGGGGTTGAATCTCAGTGGATGAGGGTCTCCATCATCCGGTTCTGCATCTGTCCTCCACTGTTGCTGATGTGGTGAGCAGTTTTGATCTCTCACCACATCACCAGAACCTCCAGCATCCTCACACTTTCTCCTCTTTGGTCCTCCAGAATCATCAGCTCCAGCCCACAGGACACTTGAAGAAAAAAAAGATTTCATTATTGGGTTATTTATTTCCAGAAAACAAGTAAATGTATGGATATTTTATAAGATTACTTATAATATATGAGTAAAAAATAAGCTAACTCACATTTGAGTGACATTCCTCTCAAACAGTTTGTGTTTCAGATTAAACAACTAAGTAAGTGTTTGATTCCTTCAGAAAATAACCCGGAAATGCAGCTCCACAAACGTTACCTTTTCTCACCAAAAATGACTCCTTCTGTTGCTCCTTTAGTCTCAAAATCTTCTCAGGACCTTCATGAAGGCTTTATTTCCCACGATGGTTGTCTTTCAGACATTTTCCTTATTTTTTTGCCGTTATAAAACTATTTTTGGCCACTCCGCTTTCTGTATCTCTCCTCCGCGGGCTTCTGGGTAGAGTTACCATAATGAACTAATATTGACAAGAAAGTGCAATGTCTCAGCTTTCAGAGACTGTTGGAATATTTAAAATAGAGTAAACCGTTCAGGAATTACGGCTTGAAAAATGTGTCACCGGTAACACGCTCACCCTTAAATGTTTACAAAAAGCATTGTAGTGATGGTGTTGAGTCTGGCATCGCAAGGAATTTTGAGTAACCATTTCTTGTGTTTAAGTTTGGGTTTTCATTGATGTGTTTTGTTGTCTGACTGTTTTAACACTGACTGCTTTGGTTATTTTGACCTGTTGTGTTTGACGTCTTCCTGTACCTGGAGTGAGAATGAGGGAGAGACTGATGACCATCCTCTCGTCTTATTGTTGTTGATTGGTCACTATAAAGACAGTTGCTGTCAAACAATTTTGTTATACATTTTTGCTGTAGATTTCTGTAGATTTCCCTCATATTCCAACTCTTTATTGTGACACACATAGGAAAATACAGCATTATCATCATATATGATGTTGTGCTGTCATTTAACTTAAATAGAAATGTGAAACACAAAATGAGCTTTTGGTCCTCTCTGCTCACAATAACACAAGTATTTGTGGATTGATTCAAAATACTTCATTGAATTTCTTCACTTTGGCATTCAGAGCACTGGGCTGAAATCGTATTGTGTACATAGTCAGCATCTGCCGGCGGCCCTCATGATGATTTGTTTTATTCATAGTGGGATTCCTCTGGTCCGCACCAGTTCTAAGCTCCAACCTAGGCAGTCCGCCAGCAGGGACCCTCACTGAGACTGGGGACACCCGGCGGGAGCTACAGCTCAGGAGATCCGCAAGAACGGCCCGGCGTGTCTCCAGAGTCGCATCCGCGCCCGCCGTACCCCACCCCCTACAGCACAGCGTCACGAGAAAGACCCAACCCCCGACCCGGATGAGCTGAACAAGGGTAGCAGGTGAACCCCACTCAATATTGACTGCTTGAGGGGTAAAAGATCGGCTAATGTACAGTACCGGTATATACCTGTCACACAATACACGAATCGTGCATGAACCGCGTGTGATTATTGTGCCATAAACTGTTTAATTCTCAGAATTCCCAAAAATGTTAAAAAGCTTAAAACCAAATTCACGTAAAGTCCCATCAATCAAGACCTTGAACAGACATCTGTGCACATTGGTGAATGATGAATACAAGAAACGCTTATGAATTACGTATATCATGCAAAGCATCACAAAAGGCCGAAATTTCATATGAGGAAAATGTGCTCACTAGGGCTGCACAAAGGATTATTTCAATAGTCGACTAATCTTCAATTATTTTTTTTAGATTAGTCGACTAATTGGTCGTGTGCGTGCGGATGATGATGTAAAACACACATCTTAACCATCATTATCTTTAAATTTGAAGTGTTTAGGCTATATGCTAAAAAAATAAAGACGATAGTTTATTAAGCCTTTAATGAATCATGTAGCTTTTCTCTTTCATTTGTTTCTGGCATTAAAACAAGACTTCAATCAAATGAGGCGATCTGAATGAACCACAGAAAACTTAATAAAAGCCTGCAATTATTTTTAAAGCCTTAAAACATATTTAATAAAACGTGTATAAAGGATTTCAAAAGCTATTTTCAGATATAAACGCACTCAGAAATCATTTTGCTCACTGAGGCCCATTTACAACAGCAAAACACTAATAACATCTTTGAACTCAGGATATTACACATAAAAAAAATCTGAGGACGCCCATATAAACAAAGAGCTTTGAGACATTGCATCTTTAAAAAGAGGGAAAATGTATATTTTTTTAAAAGGTAGAAAAGCAGCAAATGTTAGAATGTACTACAGTACTTTTATTCTTTACTACCTACATCCACTGCACATGTGCAGACTGAAATGACATCATATTTTTCAGTTTGGTGGAGAACCCGTTAATCTGTGCTACTTCTTTCATGTTGTGGTTACTAAGCTGTCTGTTGCCGTTTTTGTGACTTCAAGTTGCGTTTCATTCTAGCTTAATGCAGCAAATGTCATGCTACACTTGTCATCTGGACTCTACTTCACTTTTGGGACTCAGTTTTCACATCGCTCCATAACTCTGCTGCAGATCCGTACCGACACACAGCCTCTCTTTCTGCGCGGTGAATGTTTCATAACGGCGTTTCAAAACTGCAAACGATCACGTCGTTTGTCTCTTCGAACCAAACGACGTGATCGCGGCTCAGAATAGGAATGAAGTCTTGGCTGAGCGGTTCGTTTCCAGTGTGAACTCAACTAAACTTGTAAAGTCATAATCTACGTCGCCTTCGCGGCGTTTGGTTCAAAGAGTGCGGATTATGAAACGTTCGCTATGCAGACAGAGAAACTATGCTATGTAGACACGGATCTGCTGCAGATCTTCTGGTTTATCATCATTGACAGCCGGACACGATCCATTTAAACCTTTGAAACTGCAGCTGCAGAGCTAGCTGTGTTAGCGCAGATGTTAGCTTGGCTAGACAAATCTCTCTGTTCAACGTGATCAAAGTTTGTCACAACATGCTTGGTCTTCAGGTGTTCACACCATAGTGCTCTCATGGAACACAAGTTCTGCTTTGCAGAAATGACATTGGACACTTTTTCCTCTTTTATTTTTCTTTTGTTTCCCACACTTTCCTGCTCCGTTAGCGTGTTGTTATGAGGCTACCGAGAACTTGTTGCGACATCACTGCTGACCGGCTTAGCACTACTGCGCATGTGTGACCACGAGAATGGCAGACCCGGTGTTACACCGAAAACTGTGACTTGTGGTAATGTGTGACTGCAGATGGCGCTGTTACAGCATCCTAATATTTGTGTTGCCCAACTGTCAGCCAGAAGAATGTTTACCATAAGTTCAACTCAATTCTCTTCTTGGATGATCCCATGCTTGGTACTGTGACCTCTGCCTGTCTGACCCTGATTTAGCTTTGTGGACTCTTAGCTGTGCGTCACTGCTGTCTTAACCTGCTGCAAGTGAAACCAGCTGTCTGTCTCTTTGTGACTGACAAGTCTTGAACGTCGCTTCTTTGACAATGGATCCAGAAATGTAGAAAGAGTAATACTGAAAAATAAGTATTTTAATATGATTATATCTTAGACATTCCTGACCTTATATGTGGGTGGCCTAATACCTGTCATCATGTGAAAAAAATGGTACGCTTTTGCAGGGAGTGACCAGGTGAATATAGGTACATTTTTAGATCCCTTGTGGCCCACGACTCTAAAAGTGTGCGCACCTCTGGAATAAAGGACATCAATGCTGTGCTATAATGTATTTATGGCTACATAGAAGAAATTCTAAATTCTCTCTAAATACTTTCTTCTAGATGAGTGTTTTTTTTTTTTTTCCAAGACGGAAATCTTTTATTGTGAAAATCGACCGGATTCTCTCAATAAGCTTGAGCGCTAAAAGCTGTCTGGTGGCATGTAACACGAGAAAAGTTGCATGTGGAAGCTTTGTTTGCAAATAGATCGGATAATTGAGGGGCGGAACAGACACAAGAACAGATGATTCCCGCACACCGTGCTTGTTTGCAGAGAGATGTGACTTTCGTGAATGAATCTAATCTTTAGAACGGTCATAGAAATGCTGAAACGAGCTCATCCATTCAGATGCTCCTTTCAGAGAAGTTGTGAA
Source organism: Oryzias javanicus (assembly GCA_003999625.1). Classification (NCBI taxonomy): domain Eukaryota; kingdom Metazoa; phylum Chordata; class Actinopteri; order Beloniformes; family Adrianichthyidae; genus Oryzias; species Oryzias javanicus. The sequence continues at coordinate 15,314 of ML136829.1, forward strand.
CACGCCATTGATTAATGCAAGTATTTCCAGGAAAAAGAAAAAAAAAAAACCAGCAGCAGTGCAGAAAGCGGTGCGGCGCCGCGTGCAAGCTAACGTGTGCAGGTAGAGGGGCGATAAAAGTCACGAGTTTAAGTTTTCTTTTGTTTTGCAGAAACTGTCTTCCTCTCAAAATGTTTCACTTGAAGCTTTTGCACGGAGCTTCAAAGTATTCAGATTTTTTTTTTGAACATGAGTAATTGATTTCATGTGTTACATTTTTTCCTATTTACCTATTTATTTTTAAATGAGATGATCTTATAATGGTAAAATAAACTAGTTTTTAACCGTTCCTGACATGACACTAAGCCAACACCAAGAAAAACCCCATAGAGTATCCTTACCTGGTAAACACTGAAAAGCAATAACAAGAAAATTTCTGCTCAGGGGAATATAATTTGCACTTTTATAAGAAAAAATAAATCTGGTACAGGATTGAAATGTTGATGTAAGGCCTTTTTGGTCTGCCAACGTAATTCAGAGAAATATCTATAATTTATTTTCACCAAAATTGGAATCACAACGCTTTTCAGTGTAAACGAACAGACAGGCGTTTGGATCCATGTGCAACCAAGGTTTAATAAAAGACCATAAGCACAGGGGCAGGCAAAGGCAAGTCAGAGTCCGGGCGTGGGTCGAGGCAGATTGCAGGCAGGATGACGAGGAGACAGGCAGAGATCAAAACCAGGAGAGAAAACAAAGAGAACGGCTAAAAAGAAAAGTATGCCATATGCAATTCAAGACTTCACACTGAGGTGGTGACAGCAGGCAGACTATATACTGGGGGTGATGACGTAGATTGGAAACAGCTGAGGAGATCTGGCTGAGGGAGAGACTGCTGAGAGTGGAGAGGGAGTGCAGGGTCAGTAGTTAGGCGAGGGCTCCCTCTAGTGGTCAGATGTGGAGCCAGATGGGGAATGCTGACATCCACAGACTGAATCATGGAGAATATGACATCAAAATAGATCAAATTTACTTGTCATTGTTTTCAAAGGCAGCTGTAAAGCGCCATACTTTCAAGATAATAATTCACAGGTATCTCAATGCTGGGTGTGCCAGCAGAACAGGACTGAGAGGAAGGTTGCTCCAGACTACATACCAATCAAAGTACATGCTTGTTTGTTTTTTTCTGTTTGAATTACATGTTTGTTTATATTTAATTTCGCTTAAGATGTAAGTTTATGACTACCTTTTAAAATGTATCTTAGAGTATGACATTGCTATTTCCATGTCATACAATTGTTACTTTTGTGTCATAATGATGAGACCAGAAATAGGAAATGCTATAAATGTGAAGTCTCACTAATGTTTGGATTATTTCTCTGTATGTTATTCATTCTTTTTGGACAGACCACACAGCCATTTGAATTGGTTGGTATGGGATTGATTGGTAAACTTGTGCCGACAAGAGGAGGGAACCAATACATCCATGTCATTATTGACTATTGCACAAGATGGGCACAGGCATATCCTATTAAGACCAAATCTGCATCCTAAAATTTGTTTATTAATTTGAGGTGCCACAAAGAATTTTGACGGACCAGGGAAGGGAGTTTGTTAACAATGTATGTATTACCAAGAATATTGTATAATTAGAACACATTCGTCCTCACGCAGCTCGTGATTCCTTTTTTGAAGATCAGTGCTGGGGTTTGCAGCGTCTTGGGGATCCAGAGAAGTCTCTGTGCTCCATACCACCCCCAGACTAACAGTCTGGTGGAGAGGTTAAATGGAACCATACAGAGGTAAACAAACGTCTTTATGTTATGGCTTTTCTTCTGTAGTGAGCGTAAAGCATCATCGAAGCTTGTAATTTTAACAACATATTAACTTAATTGCAATCCATCCAGTTCTGATACAGACCAAATCACATATCCCTCCGCTGAAACTCAGCTACACAGAAAACTCATGTATCCCTCCGCAGAAGTTCTGCACTTCAGTGTAAAGCGCCCTCTACAGGAAAAAAATAAAAAAAAAAAAACATTTATTTTCAACAAGATCTAGTAACTTGGGTTACATGTTCACTCCAAACGAGTCAAGAGACTTTAGACTGGAGATTCACTTCAGTCCTTTAAAATGTACTCTGATAACTCTTCATCCCAACTGCATTGTTTTCTACATAAACTTTGCAGGATAAGTTTTGCTGGCAGGATGACGGGAACAACAAACCCCAGCAGGTCATTAAAGAACTGACCAGAGAGAGCAATCCTCTTCTGGTGTGGTCGATTTTTTAGATCAATCTTGAATTTAAACTGATTCGTCTCAATTTCAATTTCAATTTCAATTTTATTTATATAGCCCAAAATCACAAAGAATTTTGCCTCATTGGGCTTCATGCAGGTAATTTTACAGTTGCAAAAAATAGTCATGAATAAGAAAGATCACTAAAGACTAAACAGACTACATAAACTGGATATCCTTTGGGATTGTACATATATGTTATCCTATTTTTACTTATTTCCTTTACCTACTTATTAGATGTGTTTTAGTTCTCTTTATTGTGTGCTGAAATGTCTTGATCTGAGCTGGAAGTGGACAACCCTGCGCTGCTGATAAGGAAGATGCAGCGGCTGAGCCAGAGATTAGCAGGAGCCAGTAGAAGTTACAAGGCCTGACGATGATCACCTAGTCAAAACATGCACACACAAACTTTAAATGTTGTTTTTGACCTTGTGTAAGAAACTGATTTGGACCGGTCTCAGCTGACGTTCTTTTGCTTCCCTTCCCCTTAGCAACTGAGACCAACTTGTAACTAGGGGCGTGTCTAACTCAATAAAATGCACGGAGAGAAAAAGGCTGTTCGGAGTTGGTTGAAAGATTGTAACTGAACAGGCTTTTGGCCCACTCTCCTTGCAAGTTTTAAACTTTAATCAATTCTCTGTGTCTCTTTGTGTGCAGGTTGATTTTCTTTACAAATGTTAGAGCTTAAACCTAACAGAACAACAAACCCCAGCAGGTCATAAAAAGAACTGACCAGAGAGAGCAATCCTCTTCTGGTGTGGTCGATTTTTTAGATCAATCTTGAATTTAAACTGATTCGTCTCAATTTCAATTTCAATTTCAATTTTATTTATATAGCCCAAAATCACAAAGAATTTTGCCTCATTGGGCTTCATGCAGGTAATTTTACAGTTGCAAAAAATAGTCATGAATAAGAAAGATCACTAAAGACTAAACAGACTAAATAAACTGGATATCCTTGCTCTTAGACCCTCCCTCTCGGTAAGGAAAAACTCCTAAAAAACCTGAATCAGGAAAAACGAAGAAACCTTAGGGATTCCCACATGAGGGAGAGATCCCATCCCAGGACGAACAGGCGATACCAGAACTGGTAAGGGAAAATTAGCTTCTAAAACTAGGTATTTGAATAGAATTCATTCAGATAAAGCTGCAGATAGAGCTGAGGGACGAGTGGTGATGAAGTCCTCAGTCAGACGAAGCAGAAGTGCAGTCCACGACCAGGAGCAGGAGCAGGAGCGTGGGGGATCCACCTGGGATCTGAAATCACTCCGCTCCCCAGAGGGGAGTGAGAGAGAAGAACAACATGTGAATCGAACTGCACCAACAAAAGCATGGAGAACTTAATACAATGAATAATAAAGAGTAAGAGAGAGAGAAGAAATAAGAACAGAGAACAGAACCCCAGAGCTAATGTGGAGAACAACTATGATAAAGAAATCTAGCAGAACGCCTCCAAAGAGGAATGTTTAAGGCTAGCTAGTTGAAGGTAGAAACTGTGCTGGCCTCTCTGACATGAGCTGGGAGCTTATTCCAGAGAACAGGGGCTTGATGGCTGAAGGTTCTACCTCCAACTGTACTTTTAGAGATTCTAGGACTACAAGCAGTCCTGCATTTGTGAACGAAGTGTTCTGATTGGTTGGTAAGGAACTAAGAGATCTTTAATATAGGATGGGGCCACACATTCAGAGCCTTATAGGTTAACAGGAGGATTTTGAACTTAATCCTGGATTCAACTGGGAGCCAGTGGAGTGAGCTAACACAGGAGTGATGTGTTCTCTTCTGCTAGTTCCTGCTAACAATCTGGCTGCTGCATTCTGAACAAGTTGAAAACTTTTTTAAAAACTTTTTGGGAAGGCTATTAATAAAGAGTTACAGTAATCCAGTCTAGACGTAACAAATGCATGGATGAGTTTGTCAGCATCACTTTTAGATAACATATTTCTGATCCGAGCTATATTGCGAAGGTGAAAAAATGCAGTTCTACAAGCTTGAGATATGAGAGCCTTAAATGATAAATCCTGGTCGAATAAAACCCCCAAGTTTCTAACTGTAGAATTGGAGGCAATATTTACACCATCCAAGGAGACTATCTGATCCGAGAGAGCATCTCTCAGGTGTTTAGGGCCCAGGATAATGACCTCAGTTTTTTCTGGGTTAAGGAGGAGGTAATTAATTGTCATCCAGGACTTAATGTCTCTAATGCAGGAATTCAGTTTCTCTAGTGTGGTATTTCTGGTCTGGTTTAATGGATAAATACAGCTGTGTATCATCCGCATAACAGTGGAAATTAATGCTATGTTTCCTAATTATGTTTCCTAAGGGCAGCATATAGAGCACGAACAGGATGGGCCCAAGAACTGAGCCCTGAGGAACTCCGTAGCTAACTCGAGTACAATGAGAAGACTGTCCATTTACATGAACAAACTGGTGTCTATCAGATAAATAGGATTCAAACGACTGGAGGGCAGATCCTCTGATCCCTATGTCATGCTCTAGTCTCTGAAGTAAGATGCTGTGGTCGATGGTATCAAAGGCTGCGCTGAGGTCTAACAGGACAGAATAGAGATTAGTCCTTTATCTGAAGCCAATAACAAGTCATTAGTAACTCTAACCAGTGCAGTTTCAGTGCTATGATGAGGTCTAAACCCTGACTGAAAATCTTCAAAGTGACTGTTGTCCTGTAGATGGCGCTGTAGCTGCTTAACTACAACTCTTTCTAAAATTTTAGAAATAAATGGGAGATTAGATATTGGTCTATAGTTGGCCAGAATGTCAGGATCCAGGCTGGGCTTTTTCAAAAGACGTTTAACAACCGCATCTTTAAAAGACTGAGGCACATAACCAGTTTCTAGAGAAGTATTTATTATGGTTAATATGGATTCACTAATTAGGGGGAAGATTTCTTTAAAACGTTTAGTGGGGATTGGGTCTAAGAGACAAGTGGAAGTTTTAGAAGACGTAATAATTGATGTTATTTCTGTTTGGTCCACAGCAGTGAAGCAGTCAAAGGTTACAGACGTTTCTATGGATGCCTTCATTCCTACAACTTCAGCCTGCTTTGGGCTGATAGTGGGAATGACCACGTTTAGCTTGTGTGTAATATTTGAGATTTTACTATCAAAGAATTGAAGGAAATCTTCAGAGCTGATAGTAGCAGGAATATGTGGTTCAACCGAGCTGTGGCTGCTGGTCAGCCTGGCTATAGTACTAAAGAGAAATCTTGGATTATTTACATTTTCTGCTATTAAAGTTAAATAGTATTGAATTCTCACTTTACGCAGAGATTTTTTAAAACTTAAGAGGCTACATTTCCAGTCTCCATATTTTTCTAACTTACCTGTTTAAGGGAACGTGTTTCAGCATTGAACCACGGTGCTACTCTGTTCTGTCTAACAAGCTTGAGTTTCAGAGGGGCAACAACATCCAGTGTTCCCCTGGGGGCTTGCATGGCATCATTGACAAACTACAAAGTGGATGCTGGAGCCTACTATTGAGCAAAGGCTGACCCTGGAAGTATCACCAGTCGGTGACTGAGTCGGCCACTATACATTTTGATATCTTAAATGTTCTATTAGTTAGTTTTACTCTTTTGTTTGTTTGATTTTAAATTTATCAACATCATAACAAATAAACCAAGGAAATTGTGGCACAATTTAATATACAAAAAGAGATTTAATTTTTTTCCCCCATTAAAATGCAGCTACACAAAACAGACTATTTATATATATTACAGACATTTTTCTTTATAAATATTTAACATACATATGTATTTTGACTGTAAAAAATAAATCACCAACACACTGAAGCTTGTGAAGGAGGGATTTATTGGACTAAATGAGTTGCTTTGGGGTTTTTTTATAGTGATTTAAGCACCAACATAATATTTTAAGGGAGCTAATGGAACCACCAAGTAAATTTTCCATGTCACTAATAAGCTCTTTTTCACACAACATATTTTCATCTGCTCCTGATTCACAACAATGTGAATAAAGAAATACTCAGAAAATTAACTTTTGGCTTAATTAATCTTTATTACTTTATTTATTACGCCCTTTTACTAGAGACATTCCACAATAACATGTTAAAAACAAAATTTTCATTAGAGTGGATCATTAAACATAGTATTTATAAAATAAAGTTCTGGTTTAGTGTTGAACCTGCTGTATTTATACTACTTATTCAACATGTTTACTCAACAAAAACTGTATGAACAGCCTAAACGAGCAGTAACCTGTTTATTTAATGTCGTCTTTCTTTCCTATGACAATCAGGTTGTAGCTCTGAGACCTGGCCACCAGGTGGCATTGTCTCTCTGTTTTTGTCTGAAAGTTGTGTCTTTGTTTAAAGCAAAAACATTTTTTAAAACGGATAGAATCTATTCTGAATATTTAAACACGCACATAAAACAATGACTCAAAGAGCATCCTGTTGTTGCTGGCATCCCAAATGCAATGACGTGAGAGGGATTTCCTGTTGTTCTTGGCCTCTACACGGCTTCTAAGGAGTTTAGAGTATTTGTGCAGTTAAGTTTATTTTGCATCCAAAAATCATCACAAAAAAATCTTAATTTCAACTGAAAATCGTAGAAACCGGTTTTCATGTCAATGAACTGAGATTGCTGCAAATTTGGGATTTGTTGTTTTAAATTTGGTCCAGACATTTAAGGAAATGTTAGTCAAATTATTCCTTTGTTGCAGCAATGATTCCAGCAAATAAAACTTGATAAGAATGCTCTTTATTTAAACTTTTAAATGGTGTCACATTTCATTGTGATCAAGTGAGCTGCAATTGCAGATAAGAACGGTCACACCGTTAAGATGGCTTAGAAAGTGACATTAGCATTCCTGATGAATGGAGATGGCTGAAAATGTTTAAAGGGCTTTACCAAAACAAGCAAAATAAAATATTAGTTCATGAGCTCTGTTTGGAAATGTTTACAAATTAAATAGGTTATGAAAGCACAAATGCCCTCTTTTCCAGATTCTGACTTGTTTAGTAGATCATCATCTCTTCACAGTACTACTAAATACTCCATGGAGTATTACCAGTAGAAGTAATAAGTTATCATACTGCAGTTTTCAGTGAATCCCTACTAAAGTCTTATACAATAAGGAATATTGACAAAGGCATCATTTTTGAATTAAAAACGATGCTAAAATATATAGAGTGTCATTTTTATTAGAACCACTTAGTACTTTATAGAGTACTCTGTCACTAAGTCTTACATTATTTTTTGGTACAGTGTTACTGAAATGTCATATGACCAGTAACAGTCAGACCTCTTAGCTGATTTTGGCTCTAAATAAAACCTGTTGCTCAAATGAGTCAATCACTATTCTTTCACAGTAGTACTTCAAACAGTACTACCACTGAAAAGAATGTTTATTTTAACTGTATGAGTTTATGAAAGTCTCACATAATGAATAACATTAGCATAATTAGCAGACTTTGGCTTTGAATAAACCTTTTGCTCCAAATAGTATCTTACTACTTGTACTACTTAGTACTTCATCGAGTGCTTCTACACAAAGCATCAAATTAGTTTTATTGTATAGTTTGTCAGGAGTACACTACTAAGTCTGTAGGGAAAATCACTTTTTTCAATTTTGGCTTTAAATAAAACTGGTCACTCAAATTAGTAGATCACTGTTTCTTCACAGTAGTACTCAGCACTTATAGAATACTACTATGCAGTACTTTTTACTGATTAGTATACGTCTAAGTTCTCATACAGAGAGTAACCTTGACATCATTTAGCAGTCTGGCTTTGAAAACAACCTGTTGCTCAAATTAGTATATCACCATTCCTTTACAGAATACTTAGTATTTTTTTACAGTAGTACCACTCAAATTATCAAGTATTTTTACTGTGTAGTTTCTTTTGAGTAATCCAATATTTAAACATCATTAGATAAGTAACAGTGACATCACTTTGAAAAGTTTGGTAAAATACATTTTACTGTATAATTTCTGAGTAATATATTACTAAAGTCTCATATAATGAGTAAAATTGGAAGCACTAAACAGACTTTGTTCACTATACTACTCAGTACTCTACAGAGTACAAAGTGTAAAGGTTTCATATATTTTGGAGTAACCCATTAGTGAAATGTCAGAAGACAGGAAATCACTGGGGCTTAAAACTAAACATGTCCCTCAGATTAGTTAATGACCATTCCATCACAGTACTACTTAGTACTATAGAGTAGTACTACCACACAAACTATCAAGTTAATCAGCTGCATTTGGAAGGAGGATGCGTGACAGGTTGTGTAAATGACGGAATCGCTTCTGGTTACAGAACCAGATTCTGAAAACTAGAACAACAACAGAAGATGTTTCTGGAAGGGAAGATTGGGGATTTTCCTGAGTGCAAACCAAACCTCACTTTACAAACACACGTTTCCTCTCTAACAAATGTGGCGCACTTTCAAATAAACACGATTATAACAGTTTAAGAGGTGGGATGTCAAAGATCTTTTTTAGTGTCTTCTTCTTTTCCTTTGGGCTTTTCCCTTCAGAGGTCGCCACAGTGAATCATTTTCCTCCATCTAAGCCTGTCTTCAGCATCCTCTCCTCTAACACCAGCCACCTTCATGTCTTCATTCACTGCATCCATAAACCTCCTCTTTGGTCTTCCTCTAGACCTCTTTCCTGCAGCTCTAGACTCAGCATCCTTCTACTAATATCTTCACTATCTCTCCTCTGAACATGTCCAAACCTTTCATTTGTTTTCTATTCTCTCATAGGGGGAGGTGACATGAAGACCAACAGTAGGACAGAGAAGAATGTATGTAGCCTTCTGACCTCAGCGTTTGTGAGATCTCCATTATCTACTTTAAGAATTATCTTTTTTTTTTGTTTTTATACAGGAAGAAGTTTTACTGCATGACACCATAAGGGCGGCCAAATGGTCCAGAACACCAGCATTTCCAGGAAGATATCCCCTACCTGATGTTATGGAGGTGGAAGACAAACAAAACGAAACACAGAAAGAACTCAAAAACTGTGACTTCATGAGTGAAGGGGAAGAGAATCATGGAGCTGAGGGATCCTTTCATGTTTTCCTGTCAGTTGAAAAGTGACTGAAGCATTTTTTTGTGAGGAATTTAAAGGTGTATGTGTGTTTTGAGGAGCAATAAACCTAGTCTTGGCTGTTTGTTTCTTGGAAAAAAAATGTCTTGTCTGCATGCTGCATTGCAATGCCACAGTCATTGAGATGCAGTTTGAAGGCCACAGAAATGATTACGTACGCAATTTCTTGGTGGAACCTGGGCGTAGTAATACTTTATCTTGTTATATAATTTTACATAAACAAGCAAGACATTGATCAATGAATGACAAGTGCATTTGATAAGTTGAACTTTATTTCAGAGACAAATAATTTTCGTTTTTTTTTTCAGTTTGCCTTTCTTGTTCCTGTCGCCATATGTAAAAGGGAGCATTTTTCTGTAACAAAATAATGTTAAAGCAAGAATTTACATATCCTGAGGGATGATATTATTTGTGTATTTACGTGTAACACGTATCATATGTACGCTAAAACCGTGTACTATGCACGGTATTCCCAGGGTGCAAAGTCATGGAATATGTACGCATCTCACTGAGACTGGGTTGTTATAAGACACTTTGTATTACATTTGTCATAAAATGAAAGTTTAAAATAAAGTTTGGGTTGATCTTCAGTTGGCTGAAAGTGAATGACAGTGCTGCACCCTGCTGGGCAGAAGGAGTTACTGCAACGCTCCTGTGGATTTCTTGGATGCTGACGGATTTATTTCAAGGCTGTTGAAAGTCTAAATTCATTTAAACATAAATTAATGAGCTTGTTACGGATGAAAGCATAAATTAGTGCTTTGGATAAAAGAAAGAACGCGAGTAGAAACGGAAACACCCTCAAATGTCTTGAGTTTCTTATCTAGAAATGTTTCACCACTCAGAAAAATATCTTTATGATGTAAAGTAAGTCTGGAAAAGTATAATTCCAGATGACATAAGTCAACAACACCTGGATGAATGAGGGTCTTAATCAAGCTCAATTTAAACATTTGTATGAGAATGTTCTTTTAATTTTGCAGTTCCTGTCACTGTGATGTGACACAAACAATTGTGTTTAAGATTTTAATGTGTTCTGTTCCTACAAATATTGTTAAGAGCCGGTAGTGGAGGATCCAAATGAAGGAGACCAGGCTTTGGTGACAGAACATGAATATTTCATAAATGAATCAAAACATGACAAAAGCCATAAATAATAGTATCAGAACAGAGCAGATGACCAGAAAATGAGTAACTGAAAACCAGACACTTAAATAGGCTGGAGTGGAATTAACTGAATTGAAGACAGCTGTGAATCATGACGAACCTGAAACTGGTGACTGACGAGGGCAACGTAGAACATGATCAAATAGAAAAAAACCCCAAACAAAACCACAGAGTCTTCACACAGATGAAGTGGTAATTAAATTAAAAGTGGCTAAAAACATTTTAACTGGATTAACTCAAACAAAAACCACTTAGAATGCAGGAATCAATACGTTTTTAATTTAAAGTGAAATGACTGATAGTTTAGCTTATTTAAAAATATTATATGTCAAGATTTAGATTTTAGTCAACCACCTCTAAAAATCTATTGATGAATAATCAGAATATTCGTTCTTACATTAATCAGATGTGTTTTTATGTTTCATTCTCTGCTTTCTGTAGTTCTTCTCTTCTTCAGGTTTTCTGTTTCCCTCATTTACACCATTTTTCAAATTCAATCACCATCAGCTGCTTTCTTTGTTATCGCTCAGTTTTTACAGCTTTCAGCTTTCTCCTTCATTCCTTGTTTTTCCTGTTCATTTTTTTAAATCATGCTTTTGTTTGTAAAACTCGGTGTGTTTATTGAGGTGCAATTAAAAACTGTTGTTGTCTTTTTTTTAACTATCATTGTTTTAATTTAATAATTCTAAGAAAACCAGATTATCTTAAGTAATGTCATGTATAAATAATATTTTTTTTCATGTAATCAAAATCCTTATAAATAATGACTTGGTCCCATTGTCCCTTAAAGCTCTGCATAGACTATCTTCTGGGCTAAAACTTGTTCAGTTTTCATATTTTTAACCAACGGACCCAAATGTTATTCATAGTTTTTATGTCTTTGGACAATCACCAGTGTGAAGCCCATTTAATGCCCAGAAATATTTTTTAAAGAGTGATTTAGGGTTTTTTTTAAATTTTATTTTTGTTCTATAGCAGTACTTTTTTATTTAAAAAAAAAAACAATTTCTAATGAGACCTAAGTGTGCATTGGATGCATAACTGCACAAATATCTGTTTATGATTGTGGGATACAATTCTATTTTAATGTGAATTTTCTTTTTTTAATCTTTATTCATTTAGGTGATTTATTTTTCTTGTATTGTCTACGATTAATGCTTGACATAAAACATATCAGTTGATGTATTAGTTGCAAGGCAACTAAGTCAAAAATTGTAGAAAAAAACTTTCAGAGGGATGGAGCGCTCTTGTAATATCCAAGATGTTGGGACTGATGACAGAACTGTCAAGTGTTTCGTTGTATTCATGGCATCTTTAAAAAAATACTTGAATGATGAATTATTATTCAAAAAAAAAAAAAAAACAATAAAAAAACGTTTTTGTATTTCTGCAAGGTTTTAATAATTATAATAGTTTTGAGATTGAAATAAAAAGTCTCATTTCCTACCAGTATTCTTAGATCCAAACACTTGTATTTAGAGTTTGTAAGTAGTTGGTAAAGTCAAAATGAATTTTTGAAAAGTGGAAGCATCTGGATTTGAACAATAGACAGCTTGTTTTTAAGTCAGGTGCCCTGCTGCTGAGCTATACCTCCCACTGATACATGCATCCAGACGTTATATCTAATGTTAACTCATGAAAATGTATATTCTTTAGGTTTATCTCATCTTGTTTTTTTTTCAGCTACAGACACACAGGCTGCTATGTTTCCAAGTCCACCTTCAACAATCTGCTGTGACGCCGTTAATGTTATCATTCATTTTTTACATTCACAACTTGCCTGTATTCTTCTATTTATATTCCTGTCAGTACAATTAACTCGGACAAATACAAGTTAACAATACGTGCTCAAGGCCTTCAGAACATTAAACTAGAATCCCTCTTAAAGTCACGTTGTGCATTATTTCAATTAAAGCCATGTGTTAGCTCACAGATACATTTTAACACTTTATATGGATATTTTCATTTTAAATAGTCCTAACTAATACAGATATAATATAGACAAGAGGATCTTGTTGATGATAACTGTTTTTCTCTTCAGAATTTGTACATGAACTAAAAAGATGAAGTAAAATAAAAGTAATGAATTGCTTTATAAAATGATGAACGAGAAAGTAATTTAATTACAATTTGACTCAGTAACTAATTTAAAGTAATCAGTTACTTTTTTAAAGTAATGTACCCAACAGTAGCTGCAGAGGCATATTAGCTGAGACAGTCCCGCTCCAAACAGAGACTTTAGGTACTCGGGGCGGGTCCATCCAGTCCCAGTGCTTTGTCACCAAGGAGCTCTTCAGCTACCTTTGTAAGTTCAGCATGGGTGAGAATCAGTCCTCAGGCTCCTTTTCTTCCAGAGGAAGTGTGTCAGAAGGATGTGTCAGCAGGACTATGGAAATCACAGGGTCCTTGTGGAGGGGCCCCCACCAGGTGGTCAGGCCCAAATCAGGGATCCGGCTTTATACACAGTACATCTATATATACACACGATTCAATTCAATTTGTTTTTGCTCTCACACACCCCTCTGCATTTATCCGGACTTGGGACCGGCACTAGTGGGACTAGTTAGTGTCCCCTTGTGGTTGCATTACACACACATTCACACACACACTCACACAAACATACATACATTTATTTTTTTTACAATTTTTAAAACATTAAATACACGAACAAACAAGCACTCGATAAACAAATAAATAATAGTAAATGAATAAATACATATTTTTTTCTGAAAAGTTTCTGTTCTTGTTCCACGTTCTACTTTTCTTTAGACTGTGAGTGTCAGGGGTCGAGGGACGCTTGTCACTAAAACCATCTTTCAACCCCCCTTCCCCGAACACCTAACAATTTAAAAAAATCAAACTAAATTGTAGTGATCAAAAATAACTGATTATCACAAAGATCGTGGAAGTTACATGAAATAAAATAGAAGAACAGAATAGAAG
>ML136830.1:0-28544 GCA_003999625.1 Oryzias javanicus
AGCATGTGTTGAATTAAAAGACTGGTGTGATTATTCACTGTTGTGTGGCTTTGATTGTTTTAAATCAATGTTAGCTGGTAATGTGTCGTGGGGCAAAATCTGTATCTCGGTTTAGATTAAATTTGAAGTCCCAACACTTTGAGCTGAATGGTAAATTTTTAAAGCGCCACACACATTTAATGAGCTAGATAATTTTTAAAACATTTGAGTTTTTTTACATATTGAGTTGAGTAAAATTATAAAAACTGACTTAGTTAAGGCAGTATTTTTTAGTTTAGAAATACTTACAGTTTTTGAGTGAATTATTTCATTTTTCTTATGCATTAAATCACTTTTGTTCATAATATTTTTAGTGCAGGAGATCAGAATCAACAAAAAGCACAAAAGATTTCAATAGAAAGAGATGGTGGTTGTTCACTTGTTTACCATCTGGTCAAGTTTAGCAGTAACATTAACATAAAAGCATAAACGTCACTGTTGTTTTGGATCATTTAAGAACAAATTCTGAAAATTCTCTCTACAGTTTTTCCATCCTCAACATTCTGCAGTCAGGGGTCTGCAACCTGGGGCTCTGGAGCCACATGTGGCTCTTTTAGAATCAGAAGCAACTTAAATGCCAAGTACGATTTTACACATACGAGGAATTTGTTTTGGTGATGGATATATAATATATACACGTGGACAAAAATGTTGGTACCCCTCAGTTAAAGAAGGAAAAACCCACAATTCATTTTTGTCTCAGGCCCGTTTCATTAGTTTTTTTTTTTTAAATAATTATGTTAATCAACAATTCAAAAGTAATGGCTGATTTTGATTATTTAATTTTCAATGAATTCTAATTTATTGTTACTTTTGTGAGTTTCAAGTGATTTCAGTGAGAATTGTGGGTTTTTCCTTCTTTAATTGAGGGGTACCAACAATTTTGTCCACGTGTGTGTGTGTGTGTTTAGTGTGTGTGATTAGTGTGTGTGTGTGTTCAGGTGATTTGTGAATACTTTTTAAGATTGGTAATGAGTTATTAGTGTTCAAGGTGTTTAATTTTTAAGTTTGCATGTTTAGATTGTATTTTGAAATTTTTGTAAAATTTTTGAATACACAATTGAAAGTACACATAGTTATACAATAAAATGGTTTGTATGAGTTATAAATCAAGAATTACACACAAGTCGGATGGAACTATTTTCTCTCCATATAAAAGACCACTGGGGATGTTTTTTGGAAACAGATCAAAAGATGATTCGAGTGGGACTTTAATATGTGTATTCATGTTGTAGCACTTTTAATAAACTGATGCTTCACACAAGCATTAAGTGTTGACAGTATTTGTCAACATGATCAATAACATTGACAATTAGCTAATTTACCTAAAGCTAATCGATACATTTCTTCTATTCATCAAGCCTCAAACATTTGTTAATTAAATGTCAATTTGGTCACCAGGGTATGTATTCTTCTTTTTAGAAAAAACGTTTTTCAAACATTAAAATATGTTAAAAGTTAACAGTGGAATAATTTAGAAACAGTTTTCTGAAATATATCATTTTATCTTCATAAATACATCAGAGTTCATCTCTGTAGATTTAAAGCAGATCAATTCCTCATTACATTTGCAAATGTCATTACAGTGTGCAGATATTGTTATTTAGAAAAGAGGCACCAAGAATCCAGAGACTGCATATCGGCCAACGACGCTGCATGTGGCCTTTGGATAATTAGACAAGACTCAGATGAATCATTATTTCTGTCACCAAGCCACCTGCATACTAAAAATTACATTCACACAAAAAAAAAAAAAAAAAAAAAACACTGCCAAGGTAAAATACTCTCCCTTTTATTGGGCATCTTTTATTGCAGCATCTGAAGCACCTAACGTTGTCTGGTGGAAAAAAAGAAAAAAAACAACTTGAATGTAATGAAAAAGAGAACTTTTCAGGGTTGTGAACAGCTTGTTTTGCTTCTGGACTTAAGCACAAATAAATAATAAGGAGGCATCTCACAGACTTGATATGAACCACTAAAGTACTGTACAAACTCTATGCTTGAGAAAGCAGGACTATAACATCCTGCTCACAGAATCAAGGAATGAAAAATGGTCGCTTCACGCTTCCCTGACCGCCTTAAAGAAAGCCTGTCCTCTTGAAAGAAAAGGAACATCGATAAAGATAGAGATAAGATAGTTGAGAGCTTTAATTTTGGTCAAAGGAGACATTATTAAGTATTTTTGTCGGAAAAGGTAACCAAGCTTTTAGTAGCTTTTTACTGTATACAAAAAAAAAGATAAAAATAAATATTAAAGAAAAAGACGAACGTAAATAGATTTGCTCAAAAAGTGTTTCCCAACCATGGGCCGCGGCCCAATCTCGGTCCGCGAGCGCCCTCTAGTGGGGCCGCGAAAATAAATCAGTTCTGAACCTGAGGGCCGCGAGGGCCTGAATGCAGCTTCCTACCACTTAGTGGCAGTAAGCGTCACGCCGGGTTCATCTGGACCCCAGAAGCAGCGCGCGGCTCCCCCCCCCCCCCCCCCCACTATAGACCCACTAAACCTAAAAGGACCTCATGTTCCCATTTAGAAGGTGAAATCATCGTAACCGTATCTGAATCAGTTGACAGGTCAGAATGGCTCTTCCATATTTTTTTGAACATTCACAGTTCCAAAACAAATGAGTGACAGTTTTCAAATGAGAGTTACCAAAAAGTTACAAGTTAGAGTCCTTTGTCATTTTTCTTTTTGTTTTAACAATCTGGGTTAAGTATTGGTTATGGGGTAAACTGTGTAGTATTTTAAATGAAACTTCTTTTGTTTGTTATTCAAGAAAATTTGTTTGTAGAAGCCATACTTGTTTCCAATTTATATAGGGGACAAACTGTTTCCAATAAAAGTGGACATAAGAAATAGAAACAGAATTTTGCTGGAGCAAGGCACGAGTGACTCGATTGTTCCTGTTTCCAACAGAAAAACATTTTACCCACTGGGGTGTCATTAACATTTACCAAGGGAGGAACCTGAAAATCTTCAATGCAGTTTTGAAAAAGAGAGAGCACATTTGTCTAGGAATAGCGTCAAAGACAGCACAGTATTGCTTTGGGGAAACAGACAGATTCAATTTTGTTAAATTCCTCAAAGTTTAGCAGTAATCCATCTTTGTTGAAGAGCTGACCTACTGTTAGAATGTGGTTATCAAACCAGTTTTTGGAAATACAGAGATTTATTTTTATGAAGGATGTGCTTGTTATCCATATATAAAATCTATGGGAGAAAATTATGTTTATATATCAGCGACTAGAAAGTAAAACATGTTTATGTATATCTGAAAGTTTTAATGGGATTTTGTTTATGTTGTAATTACAGAGAAGTAAGAAGTTTAAGCCTCCACACTGTGAGAACATGTGGTGAGGAAAGATATTCCAAATAGAGAGGGGATTTTTTAAATAGGACTTCAGCCAATTGATCTTAAATGAATTATTCAAAGTTGTAAAATCAAGAAAGTTTAGACCCACCATTCTCATAGCTGTTCATTATGACTGATTTTTTAATATAGTGAACACGGTTTTTCCAAACAAATTAAATAAGATGTGATCAATTTTTTTAAGTGTCTGATTATTGATGTACAGTGACAAAGCAGCATAGGTTAATCGAGAAATGCCTTCAGCTTTAGAGATCAAGACTCTTCCCTTTAAAGTCAAATCCCTTTGGAGCCACTGATTGAAGCGTTTTTTTGTATTATTAATTATTGGCTCTAAGTTTTGACAGCATCTGTTGATTTGATTCTTAGCAATAATAATACCCAAATAAGTGACACTGTTTTAACTGGGATGTTACAAATGGTTGCAGAAGAACATTCTTTAATTGGAATAAGTTCACATTTGTTGATATTAAGATGTAAGCCTGAAGCGTTGGAGAAGACTTAAAGTGATAGAAGAGCTACAGAAATCTGACTACTATCCTTTAGAAAGAGAGTGGTATCATCTGCTCCCTGGCTGATAAGGATTTCTCTTCCTGCAACAGAAATGCCTCTTATGTTTTTTGGAAAATATGATCAGATAAAATTTGAGTGGCTAATAAGAATAGATAAGGGGAAATTGGGCAGCCCTGTCTGATTCCTTTATTTAGATCAAATCCAGGTGAAGTTCCATTTTTTTTAGTTTGATTGAACAGTTTGCTTTATTATATAAAGTTTTCATGGATCTACAAAAAAAAGAACCAAAACTAAATTTTTCTAAACAACGGAAAATAAAATTATGGTTTAGAGAATCAAAAGCTTTATAAAAATCAAGAAAAAGAATAAAGCTCTCATCAGCAATCAAATTTGAGTAGTCTAAAATATCCAAAACCAAGCAAATGTTATTAGAAATATGTCTTTTCTGCATAAAACCAGACTGTGTCTCTCCGATTATTTGGTCCAGAACTAATTTAAGTCTTTTGCAAATATTGAGGCGAGAATTTTGTAATCATCATTATAGGACACAGATTGGACGCCAGTTTTCAATGCTTAATAAATCTTTTTTAGGTTTGGGTATCAGTGAAAGAACTCCCTGAGTTAAACTGGGAGGAAGTGAGCCAGAATTTATAGATTCCTCAAAAACATTTAGCAAAAAGGGAGCAAATAGCTCTGCATTTGTAGAACTCACTGGATAATCCGTCTGTGCCGGAGATTTATTGTTTTTGAGATGATTTATACCCAAAGAACTTCATCAACTGTAAGTGAGGAGTCACAGACTTCTTTGTCCGTAGAGGATATTGTTTTAACTTCAACTGAATTTAGAAATTGTTCAGTAACAATATCTGATTCATGAATGTGTAAAGCTGCCTATAGAAAGAACGACAGTAATCTGCAATCATTTTAGAATCAGTAACTATGTCACCATTATTTTTAATTTTTGAACTGTGTTATGTGCTGCCTCTTGCGTTTTCAAGCTGGAAGAAATAGGCAGAGCAGCGTCCACCTTCCTCTAACCATTTTAGTCTAGATCTAATGAACGCACCTTCAGCTTTTTGTTTGTAAATTAGATCAAGTTCGTTTGTAGAGATGCCAGATTTAATTCTGTTTCTGTAAGATCCGCTGGGTTCTTCCGAGAGAGTTTTAAGATGTCATTAATAACTGAATTTTCTTTTGGAGCTCTGTTTTTGGATAGGTGAGAGCTGTAATATCTTAAAAACTTAGATACCTCAAACTTAAAACAATTCCCAGTTTTTCCCATAAATATTTTCCTTTTTAGCCTTTTTTAAAAAAATGAGTAATTTAAATAGATATTTGATGTTTTACTGAGTCAAGATTGAGAATAGAGTTGTTTAGAAACCAGTAAGAGTTTCTTTTTCGAGAGTTATTTCCATTTGATAATTTTAGAGTTATGTAAATCGCTTTATGATCTGTGTATGGTGTGGGAAGAATGTCAACAATTATTTGATCTAAACCTATATAATCAGACACGAGCCAGAAATCAATACGGGACTGTCCAGAGCCAGTGTTATTTTTCCATGTGTACATCTGAGCATTGGGATTTTTTTCCCTCCACACATCAATTAAATTAAATCTTTGCATAAATGTGTAATGTCACTTTTGATGAAGATTGTCGAGGTGGCCATCTATCTAATTGACTATTGGTAACCATATTAAAATCCCCTCCTATTAATAAAATAGGTTGGGAAATGTAAAAGACTTTGTTGATGAGATTTTCTATAGAATGTAAAAGTTGAGAGTTTTTCAGGTCTGGAATTGTGTCCATAGATATTAATAAGTATGAAAATCCTATCACAGTAAGAAATTACCAGAAAGACAAAATGTCCATTGGAATCATTTTTGAAGCAAAGAATGTCTCCTTCATATTTATTTCTTAAAGTCAAAGTGCCTGCTGAATGGGACTTCCATGTGAAGAACCAAATGTCATTTCCCATTGAGATTTCCCAGAACCTAGCATCAATGTCAGAAGAATGAGATTCTTGAAAAAAAAAAGTCAGTTTGTATTTTTTTTGCAAACAAAAAAAAAGCTTTTCGCTTAACTGAGTTTTTTAGCCCCCTGGCGTTAAGTGAACCTATTAATAGAGACAAGGTGAAAAAAAAAGAACAAGAACAACGTCTAGGTAAAATGCACTAACCTGGCTGTTTTCTCAGAGTAATGCCCTAAATTATTCGTTAAGGATTGAAAATAGAAGTATAACATCTCTGAACAAAGGAAGCATGGACCAAATCTCTATGTAACTAAATTTGCAACATATAGTGCGTATAAACATAAAAGTCTGGGAATAAGCTATGTAATAAAGGATTTGAATAAATTATACTTAGCAGATGAATAATAAGAGAACAGGAAAGAAAAGCTCTGTTAGAAATCCAGTCCAGTCTGTTCTTAAATCAGAATCATGAAACAGAGGGATATTAAATGTACCTGAGAGTGTCATCTTTAGTTTAAGTCTTAGGATGGGGGATTTCTTTGCCTTCCACAAAGGCTCGTGCTCCAACATAGTGTGCTGCCTTCCCTTCTCTCCTTGCTGTTTGTCATGTCTCGTCAAGCTTCCTGTTGTCTCGTGTGGGGTTCCGGTTTTATTTTGGAAAGACTAACCTACCTCTCGTTCCAGACCTTCCCCTTCCTGCCTGTGTCTGCCTAATTATCCCCGATCGTTCCCACCTGTGCCCTCCCCTTCCTCATGTATTTATAGCCGTGTTTTCCCTTTGTCCTGTGCCTGTTTGTCATGTGCCTTTACCTGCCAAGCAAGCTCTTCTGTTGGACCAAGGAATTAAATCCTAAAGCTCTGCATCTGAGTCCTGTCCTGTGTTCTGCCTTGTCACTGTTTGAATTAATGGCCAGAGTGCAGCTCGGGCCTCTCTATCTGCTGGACAGAAGTCTCTGCAAACCTGAGGTTGTTATCTTGAGGAAGGAATTGTTCTTTGCAGATCTCCAGATTTCATCTCTGATGGATCTTGAGATGAATTCTTATATGATCCCTTTGGCCTCTGCGCGTTGTCACCTTTTTCCCCAAACGATGTCGATGTCGTAAGCCAGTCTCTCCTTCCTGTGTGGTGCGATGGTTGGCAGATTTTGATGATCTCATCTTTGACTCTTCCTTGAATGCGGTTTCTGGTACTCCATAGAGTTTGAGTTCACCGTCTGGCATACCGTTCAGCTTCAATCTGTTTTTCTTTCATCATAAGAGAAGGCTCCATTGTCAATGCAGCTTTATTCAGTGGTGTCAACCCTTTTCTTTATGTCTTGAATTTCCTGGAAAGCAAAGTCCACAGACTTTTTAAGCCCCTCAATTTTCATTTCCATAGAGTTGAATCGAGTGTTGATAAGATCAGAAAGAACTTCAACTGCATTCTGATTTAAATTATCGCTTTCCGTTTCTTTTTGAGTAATTAAGGCTTTTTTTGGAGCTGGAGCCTTTGTAGGAGTATTGTCAGCTGAGAGGGGCAGCGGAGGAAAGTCCTCTTCGTTGAGGGAATCAGTTAGCATTGCTTCAGCATTCACTGATTTAGCATAATCATGACCTGCCTTCTGCACGTGCTTCTCTGGCACCGATTGTTTGGTCTCTTTAGTGCTTCTTTTCCTTTCCCGGGCGAACATTGTGTTCCCGATTTGTTCTCTGCAGAATATTGGAGTTAAAAAAAAAAGACTGGAAGCTTTAGATGTCCATTTTCCACTATAAAACTTAAGTTGGGCACTGGAGTGCGGCTGCAGAACAGCGTCTGAACGTGTGACGTGAGCTGTTGCTAAACCCACTTCCTCTCAGTGACCGGTATGTCTCAGGCTGTTATCCCCTGCTTGTCCTAAAGGTCCTGCATTTTAAAATGTTCTTTCTTTTCTCCAGAAACTGTCTCTGGTTTTGCACGTGACTTCCCTCCCCGCAATAGGGGTTCACGTGCTGCTGCTTTGCCACTGTTTGTCTTTTAACTTTGTTTCGGATCAGGTCTCCCCTTTCCATCGCTACGTCGGGACGGAGTGGACGGATGGACGGACCCCTGCAGCGACGGTGGAGGCCGTGTGTGCAGCGGCGTCGGCTGGACTGTGAATCTCCTAACACCTGTCGCTCGCCGTCGGGCTGTGTACCTGGCGCCCCGACGTGTACTCATTTTTTAATTGTTTTTTAATTGTGAAGATTTTTATTGTTTTATTCCTTCTGTTCCAGGAGGTTGGAGCTCAGGGTGGACGGCTACTTTGGTGACGGGTTCCTGTGTGCTGTGTGATTCTTCCATCACGAGTGCAGTGCATCACACTTTTGGGTTTTTGTTGTAGTTCAAGCCACCTTGGTAAGCTCCTCCTCCTGAACATTTTTACTGGTTTAAATTAAAGCATATTTTTATACTGCTTTTAATTGGATCATAATAAATTATATTTTAAACCAGACCACCGCCTCTGCCTTGTTCAAAGTACGACCTACACGGCCTTTCTCTTTTTCCTGGGGAATTGCACCCCCAGGTGGCGTTGTTGACAACCCCCATAACACGTGTTGCCACACTTGTTTACAGTTTACACCTCCTGGCTCGGCGCTCTTTTTGTCCATTGTTGTCTTTGGGTCCTACGGGTGTCTTTTGAAGGCTTTGCTAGCATTACACCTCCTCAATGAGGGCGCACACTCAGCAGCCAATCGCAACAGGTCACATTTGTTTTTATTTTGCTTCTTGTTTTTTTTTATTTAATCAGTCTTTTCACATTAAACATGAATTTGTTTCAACCACCTCTAGTATAGAGACAGCCCTTACAGGGTGCCACATATTGAGCCATTACTAATGCTACATGTTCACTGAACACATGTATTATGATCATCTATACATGGTGAGCTTTTATAAACTCTTTCAGTAAAGCATGAGATCATTTTTCGGAGAGAAATTGGCAGAAAGCTTGGCTTATCTCCACTTCCTGGCTCACTGCTCTTTTTGTCCATTGTTGTCTTTGGGTCCTAAGGGTGTCTCTGAAAGGCATCTCCGTTCACAGATGGCAGAAAGCTCGAACTCCTGCCGTGCTTTGGTGTCGGTTTTTGAAAAATTACGTTTTTCGGATAAATCACCTGCCCTGTCTTCAAGCCTGTGGTTTAATGGTTCTTAAGGAAGTGGTGTCGAAGGTTACGTATGTAACCACGGTTCTATGAATCCCGGATGACCGCCAGAGGCGGTGCTTTAAGCACTGAGTGATCCTTCATGCGTATGCGTAGTTCGAGAATTTAATGACAACAAAGTCACCTGTGACCTCCTGGTGACCCCACGTGAGGCTATAAAGTCACGTGGCACCAGGAACGCAGCCTCAACGCACCTCGCGAGAACGCAAGGGACCGAGGGACCGGAAGCTCTGGCGGTCATCCGGGATTCATAGAACCGTGGTTACATACGTAACCTTCGTTCTATTTCATCCCTCCTGACCGCCAGAGGCGGTGCTTCAAGCACTGGATGGCCAATGCCAACAAAGTCCCGAGGGCCCAGGACACGGAACCCACCTCACCTCACAGCGGTGCGTCAGCCAGTCGCAAGACGCCATCCATCGGGTTGGGGTCAGACACATTGACCCTGTAGAACCGCGTGAAGGTGTCCAGGGACGTCCATGAGGCAGCCTCGCAGATGGACTCCAACGGCACCCCATGGGCAGCAGCCCAGGAAGAGGAGACAGCCCTGGTAGAGTGACAGGACACGCCGGTTGGTACAGGGCGGCCATGCCTGGAATATGCCTGTCGAATGGTGTCCACGACCTAGTGGGCCAAACGTTGCTTCGACAGCGCCCGACCCTTGCGAGGGCCAGAGAAGCAAACGAACAGGCGATCCATCAATCGGAATCCCGCCGTCACCTCCACGTACCGCTGGAGGGCACGAACCTGACACAAGCACTCCTCTGGACCACCGCTGTCGAAGCGGGCAAGGCGCAGTGGCCGGTGGCAGAAGGGCGATGCAGCCACCTTAGGGATGAAGGACGCGTCAGGCCAAAGAGAGACCCCCGAGCCATCCGGGGACCATCTTATACAACTGGGGCTGACCGACAAACGCCCGAAGTTCGCCAACACGTTTGCAGAGGCCATAGCCAGCAAGAAGGCCGTTTTAAAAGAGAGCCACTTGAGGTCGGCCGATGGAAGAGGCTCAAACGGCGGTAAGCGGAGTGCAGCCAGGACAAGGGACAGGTCCCATAGAGGAGCCACCAGGCGACGGGGGGGGATGTAGCTGGTGAGCGCCGCGAAGGAACTGGGAGACCAGGCGGCAACGGCTGACAGTGACGCCATCCATTCCGACATGCCGACAAGAAATGGCGGCAACATAGACTCGCAGGGTGGAGGGTGAGCGTCCCTGGTCGAGTAAGTCCTGAAGGAAATGCAAAATGGAGGAGGCCTCGCAGGACTCCGCCACAAGATCCCTCTGGCGACACCATCTGTCGAATAGACGCCAGCGGTCCGCGTAAAGGCGCAGAGTGGAAGGGCCCGGGCATTCAGCACCGTGTTCCACACATCAGCGTCCAAGGCAGCAGGAGTTACCTCGGCCCCTGCAGCAGCCAGGCGTGCAGCTGGAGGCGACCGGTTCGGGTGGAGAACCTGACCCCCAGCTGAGACAACAGGTCCCGCCTGTCGGGGAGGCGAACAGGCGAGGAGCAACAGAGCCTGCGCAGCAACGGAACCAAATCCACGCCGGCCAGAAGGGAGCCACCAACTGGAGCCGGTGACCCATTCGGAGAACCCGCAGGAGGGTGGGAAAATCAGGGGGAGTGGAGGGAAGGCATAAAGCAGGACGTCCGGCCAGTCGTGGGCCAGCGCGTCCTGACCCAGGGCCCCGAGTCGTCCACAAGGGAGAACCACAGGGGGCATTGTGTGGTCTCCGCCGATGCAAACAGGTCCACCTCCGCCCTGCCAAGAGTGGACCAGAGGAGCTCCACCACCTCTGGCAGGAGATGCCACTCGCCCGGCGTAAGCCTGTGCCGGGACAGGAAATCGGCCACTCTGTTCGCCGAGCCCGGAATGTAGGCAGCCCTGAGACTGGCAAAGTGAGGGGCAGCCCACGTGAGCAGGCGAGTCGCCACCCGCAAGAGACGGATCGACCGCGTCCCTCCTAGGTGGTTGATGTGAGACACTACCGAGATGTTGTCAGAGCGCACCAGAACATGGCGGCCGCGCAACAACGGCAGAAAATGCTGCAGTCCCAAATGGACGGCCGTCAGTTCCAGCACGTTGATGTGCCCCACGCGCTGCGACGGGGACCAGTGACCTCGTACCATCTGGCCGCACCACGTCGCGCCCCAATCCACGGCTGAGGCATCCGTGTATACGACCTCCCGCCGGAACGGCAACCAGCCCAGAGGCACCCCCCGAATGATCCAAGACCTGTCCGCCCACGGGGACAGAGATCGCAGGACATGGGGTGGAACAACCAGCACGCGTCGCCGGTGCGCCAGTCGTGCAGGATCCAGACGCAGCCCAGCCAGCCACATCTGATAAGATCGAAGTGTGAGCAGCCCTAAAGGAACCACTGTGAAGCTGCTGTTAACATTCCCAGTAGTCGGAGGTGCAGGAGGAGGGACAAGCGCCGGCGGACACGCAGCCTCCCAAACAAGGCGAGGATGTCGTCCACTCGCCGAGGGAGGGCATGCAGTCATGGCCACAGAGTCCAGAGACACCCCGAGGAAAACCGTGGTCTGAGCTGGAAGCAGGTTGCTCTTCGCGAGGTTGACGCGAAAGCCCAATAGCCCCACATGGTCCAGTACATGGCGGGCGTGTCGAATCACCTCTCCGCGAGAGGGGGCGCAGATCAGCCAGTCGTCCAGGTATGGAAGAATCCTCAACCCCTGAGCCTGCAGGGGGGACAAGGCGGCCGCGACTACGCGCGAAAATACCCGAGGTGACAGGGACAGACCAAAGGGAAGAACCCTGAACTGGTAATGGTGCCCTTCGAATACAAAGCGCAGGAACCGCCAGTGGGCACGTGCAATTCGCACATGAAAGTAGGCCTCGCTGAGGTCGATGGAAACAAACCAATCGCCCGGGGCGATCGCCTGGAGCATCTCCGTGAGACGCAGCATTCGAAACGGGTTGCGCTTCAGAAAAACATTCAGGCCACGGAGGTCGAGAACCGGACGCAGATCGCCGGTCTTCTTCGGCACAAGAAAATCGCGTGAATAAAACCCTCCCGGATCCAGCCGGGGGTCCAAAGGAACAATAGCGCCCTTGGCCAGAAGAGAGGAAACCTCCTGGCGTAGAGCGTCGACCTCTGCCGGAATAGACACGTGTCTCCCGGATGAGGCCCGCGGTGGGTGGACGGCGGCGAAATTGAAGACGGTAACCCCGGAGAAGTGTGGATAGCACCCAGGTGTCCCTGCAGTGCACAGCCCAGGAGCTGCTCCGGGGTAAAGACACCCACCGTCCGACCACCCATGTCACCTCCGCTCCCCGCGCCCTCTGGAGGGCTGGGAGGAGCGACGCCGAAACGACACGGAAGCGGAAGGACAGTCCCGAGGTTGGTTGCCACGAAGGGCAGCAGGAGCCCTAGCCGAGCGGCGAGGCTCCACAAACGGAGTGGCTGCCACAGCAATTTGGACAGCAGACCAGGAGGTCACAGGTGACTTTGTTGTCATTAAATTCTCGAACTACGCATGCGCATGAAGGATCATTCAGTGCTTGAAGCACCGCCTCTGGCGGTCAGGAGGGATGAAATAGAACTCACTCCTCTGTCAGCAGGTGGTTTACAGGCTGTACATTACTGTGTCTGGCTGTTGTTACCTCTGATCTTTAGTATTTTCTTCTTTTGTAACCCACAGCTACACAGAAACAGTTCATCTTCTTCTAAATCCCCTTTTTTGCTTTTCACCCTAACTTTTTTTTTGTCTTAGTTCTTTTTGTCTCCTCTTAGATTTCCTTTTTTCTTGTATCTCTTTTAATAAATTCCAAACTTCCTTAAACAAGTTTTTTTCTTGGAACTAAATCGCTTTAACCCTTTACAGTAACAAATTAAGGAATTAAATTCTATTTTCATTTTCAGTCACCATTCCTTAAAAACAAAAACAAAAAAAATCCCCACTAAAATAAAAAACCATGTCCCTTATATATATTATAAGTAAAGTAAATTAATTGACTCCAGTAAAATTAGCTTCTACATCTTACAGGCTTTGAGGAAACGTGTTAAGTTTGTAAGTTTTTGTATGGATGTAAGTCAAAGATTAATCTCACTAATTAAGTTCTTGTAGTTTTTGGAGAGCAAAAAATATATATATATATTTTTAATTTTATTTTCAGTTTGCTTCACACCTTGTCAAGGTGAATTTTCTTCAGGTTTGTATCTCGCATGGAGGAATCAACAAGCTCAAGCTCACTGGACTCCTGACTGTTCCCTCCCCTCAGATCTGACCTCATCCTTCATAACCAAAACTAGAAGCTCCCTGCAAACCTATTCCCAAAAGATTCTGTTTTATTTCTGATTTTTAAAATGTAATTACTGTTTAGTTGTAATGTTCTTCTTTTGAAAAATGCTCTGACATTTGCACATTTTCAATACATAATTTTAAAAACGGCTGCTATGTTAAAAAAAATGTGGTATTTTTCACACTCATAAAACCCTAATTGAATTGATTCAACCAAGTTTATTTATAAAAGACCTTGTTAAAAAATTTAATTTTGTTTTTCAAAAACACATTCTTTTGTTGTATGGAAAATAAATGTATATTGAAGTCATGTTATAATCAAAAAAAAAAAATTCTGTCACAAAAATGATTTTAATTGATTAAATGATAAAAAAAAATCAAATGACAATTTAACAAATTGGTGTTATTCCTTGATTTTATCAATAATGATTTCAAACTTGGCAACAAAAAGTTTTGACCTAAAATAATTTTATAAGAAAGTTCAAATGAAAAAATCAAAAGAGATTATATTTGAGATTACCTACATGTGGCATGTGGTCTAATCTGAGTATTTTTTTTAGAAAATCAACAACGCCACCTTGGGATGTGAGCCCAAGGAAAAAGTTACATCCAGGCACGGTGGTTCTTTTTGCAAGTTGGAGACAAGAGACAATTTAAAAGTGCACATAAAATTTTATTTGATATCAAAGGTTTTAAAATTTACTAAAAACTTAAAATCCACAAACCAATTAGGGAAGAAAATTGATCTGGAAGTTGGGGCGGAAGAATAGTCAGACCTAAAAAAGATAAATCACTAAAAAACACCAGGGTGAACAAGCACGCACACACACACGTGACAGCCAAGCCAAAACACAGCAACCACCACCAGTCTGCTAGTTCCTGGCTCCCAACTTCTGCAATAAAAGACAAGAAAATAAACTACCAATTAAAAACAATTAAGATAAAAGAAAAATAATAAAAGAAGGAGTCAACTTCAATGCAACGCAGGTTGTGGAGCCCCTGCAGAATCCAACGGATTGTTGTGAGGGCACAAATGACCGGGCTCCACAACACCAGAACAGCTCCAGATAGAAATTAAAATGACAAAAATGAATTAAAAATCACTTTTAAGAAAATGCTTTTCATAAAATGCAATTCAGTCTGGTGAGTGACAGCAAGTAAGGTCTTCGTCACAGGAAGACTTTTGTCCAACGTTAACACCAGAACACAAGGTAGGGCAAAGCAGCAGCTTTTAGAACAGGGGTGGAGTTGAGCACAGACGAGATCCTGGATGGTCGAGCGTGCTTGAATGCAGCAAACTTTGGCCATCTGCGGTTAATACAGGAAAGCCTGCAGACACCAGGCAGGGAACAGCTGTCGCTCCAAGCTGCAGCGACCAGCGCAGAGAAGGGGGGGGAGGGCGCAAAGCCGTCCGCTCTTAGTTTGCGCTACGTGGTTCGGCAGGAACAATACCGCTTACGAAGAGCGCCCGACATGGGATCCAAACACACTTACCATTACCATTCACCTGCGCATGCCCTTTAAATATACACCTGGCAGCCCATCTAATTGGCTGGTACCAGGTGCATCATCAAGTGGATTGCCACATATACATGCAGATGATCAATCATTTGTTTGCTTCACTGATCTGACCCCTTTGCAGGTTTGTTTTTGTGTTAAACTGACAGAACATTCAGGTTTCATCTGGTCAAAAGCTGAAAGTTCTTTATCAGTTGATCCAGGATCACATTCCTGTTCAAATAGCAACGCTATTTTCCACCTCTTCTGGGTCCAGATATTTGTATGGCACTTCCAGATTTGTATTTCTGGCTTTGATCCTTCTGCTCAGATCTTCCAGCTCTGCTTGAAAGTTCTTTATGAACTCACAGGGAGTCTCCTCGGTGAAGTGCTGCTCGGGGTACTTGCCGAGGGGGACCTGAGGAAATCAAACTGTATTATTTACCAGTCTTATTTTCTGGAATTTATTTACAAATGTTGTCCACTTACAAAATCACTCGACTGTTTGCTGAGGAGCCACAAGGTGGCCATGCCCTGAACCGTTACGCTGACGTCTGGCAGAGTTTCCAGTAAGGTGTCTTCACTCGCTTCCCCTTTCTTGGTTGGTGGAGGCCGTTTTAGAGAGAGAGGAGTGTTTGGCATCCAGCCGCCGTAGTCATACTGCAGAGAATAAATGTTTCATGATAAAAAATCATCATAGAATCATCCTTGGATCAATTAAAAAGATATTTTCACATCAATTTTGTCGTATGAGAAACATCTAAATATTTAATTCATTCATTCATTTTGTCCTTTTCGGGGTCGCGGGGGTGCCGGAGCCTAATCGGGCTGCTGATGGGCGAAGGCAGGGTTTACCCTGGACAGGTCGCCAGTCTGTTGCAGGGCCACAATCACACACACAATCACTCTCACATTCATACCGAGGGGCAATTTAGAGTAACCAATTAACCTATGAATTAATTTAATTAATTTGTTTAAAATTTTCAGAGAATTTATAGTTTTTCTGATTTACTAGGTGTGACGCCCCTGAGCCGTTTTGGTGTTTTTAAACCCTTTGTCTCCTCCTTCTGCAGGTGTTTTGACATTTCAGAGGACTGCAATAAAAGCCCCACTGTAGAAAACTTAGAGGAAGCACTGCAGCGCTTTAGGTCCTGCGTCCTCCCTTGCATCAGAAGCTAGTCTTTAAGCATATTAAGGTACTTCAAGCACTAAAGCCGGTATCGTCTCCCCATTTATTTGTTATGGTCCAGAGCAGGGGCTGGCAAGCTACAACAGTAAAAGAGCCATTTGGGCTTGTTTTTTACTGATAAAAACCTAGAAGGAGCCGCGTAATCTTACTTCAGCCTTTAAGAAATTTGGATTTGCATTCACAACCTTCTTAAATTTAATAATATAAAATTTATTTTTTTGGCATGAACAAAAAAAACCTAAAAAAAATTATTATTTTTTTATGTTGCCATAAGCTTAAATAACCTATTTTCAAAATAAAAGATGCCCTGGGCCAAACAGAATTCTTTCAGTCCACTCTGGATTAACAAATGTTGTGCAGTATAGATAATATGCTATTTCAGCTCATAAAAGATCAAACCTTTTTACCAAAGTTTTGCTTTATATACAAAATCTGTGCATTCTGGAGGTAGCGTCGAGCAAACCAGGCTTCTTCAGGTCAACGGGGGTGTAAAAGCCTGCATAGTTTGTCATCTATGTGCACCTCAGCCATCAATTTAAAATTCAACTTTTCTAAATTAAATAAATGCTTATTAAGTCTAAGTATTCTTTAAAAAATTGCTATTTTGTTTTTCTTTTTTTTGTTCCTTTCCCTTCTTTTTCTTCAGCAGTCTTACACTGTTGGGGTTTGTTATTTTAGTTGGGGGTTGAACCCTGGTAGTCTTAGTTTGCAGGCTTTGTTTATTTGTTTTCTTTCTATAATTTTGTTTGGCAGCCCTTAGCAGAGAGCTGCTGACTCCAACGGTCGACATAGCCGGTTCAGCAGTCTCCCAGCAGTCTAACTTATTTTATTTTTGGCCAATGAGCCACCATGGAGAGATAAAAGATGCATATGTGGCTCTGGAGCTGCAGGTTGAAGATCCCTGGTCTAGAGCCAGCCGTAAAAACTTTGGGGTTCGTCCGGGATTTGAACACAGGACCTCTCGCAGTCTTAACACTCACCTGTCCACTGTTGACTGCAGCATGCTGAGCGGAGCCTGTGAATATCACCATGGTGACGAATTTGACCAGCTGCGCCACGCTTGTGAAACTTTGTGGAACTCCTGAACGGGATGAGAACAGATGAAATAAGTTCACAAGATGTATATCATTTGTAAAACTGCTATGTAAAAGGTAATGGGGGTATTCCATATGGATGTAGCACTTTAATTTCATTAAGGTCCACAGTGTTTTTACATTCACAAGTTCCATTCGCCCACTGATGGCTGAAATGCAAGACCGGACCACGAGGAGCAACGTGGAGTTCAGTGTCTTTTAGTGATGCAACAATTCACTGTCACCACAATTCACTTCAAACCTCTGTGTTTTAGATGACAGCTTTGTTTTGGTTTGATATACTATAGCAACAAGGAAAAAACAAAAAATGGAGAAAATGTATTTTATTAAATATGCTAATAATTGAGTGATAAAGAAGAAAAACATTTCATTTAGCTTACATCAAGCATGTTGTTAAGTAATAAAATGATAAATAATGCATTCTTCTTAACCATACCAAGAATTAGTACACTTAAGATGTGTTTATTTAAGTTTACTTGAGTATAAGTATAGGTATAGCAAGTCTACCCTGTGTAGTGTAACTAACTGAATACTCCTCCAGACTAAATTGGACTTCAATTATACTGCATTACCTTATAGAATAGAATAGATATACTTGTGGTACATTAATCCCTCGTTTCCACTGAGTGGTCCAGACCAGACTGGTATGGTACTTTGAGCGTTTCTATTATACAATAGACTTATTAGACCAGACCGGTTTGGACCATATTTGGTCCCCCGCTGGTTGTAAGTCCATAGAAACACGAAACGGACCAGTTAGGGCAGAGCTACTGTCATCACACAATGAAATGCATTGATTGGTGGAAAGACATTACGACAGCAAGCATCTGACCAGCGTTTTCCTGACTCAAGATCCAAGCCAAAAGTTTTGTCCTCCTTTCGGTTATTTTCTTCTTCGTCTTCTGCAATCTGGTATGCAATAGAGATGCAGCGTTTCACTTTCCCTACAATTCAGTTCAAACCAGTCAGGTTTTTGACCCATAAAGACCCAGACCTATTTTTCCTTACAAATAAAATCGTGGAAAATACCACAAGTCAAACTGACCACAGAAAACATTTCAGATATTTTTCTGTTAAACTGATGTCACTGTGGGTTAAACCCACAATTGTGGCATCTCTTGCGTCTTGCCCAAACTCACTTCTATACAGGTAGACAAAGTAGGAACTCATCCTGTGACCTTTTAATCAGAGTTCAACCACCATTTCCCTGCACCACACCCGCCCAATGTGAGTGTAGGTGTTGAAATTTCTCACCGGTGCTTGCTTGTGAAAGGAATCCGTGTTCAAAAATGTCTGAAATCCACTTCTGTATTTCAGTGTCTTGCTGGACTTCCTTGTCGTTCTTGTAGTAGTACTCAATGACTCCCTTCACAAACCTTTGGGAGATAAAGAAGGAAAGTTTTTGAAATGCAAATATTGAATTTTTTAAAAAAAATTTCGCACATCAGTTAATCAAGAAATTCCCTTTTTATTTGACAGTAAAGAACTGTGCCAATAAAGACATTGGTCGCTAGACAAAAGGTTAGCAAACATCAAACTGAGCTTTATTAATGATGATATTAAGATCTATTTATGTCCAGAACATTTCCATAAGGAAAAATTTATGAAGCAAAGCGGAGAGACCTCCCTCCAAACAAGGTCGACCCTCTTCTGCGGAGCCTGTACCTGTAGATGATTTCCCAAAGCCTCAGCCCGTCATCCCTGTAGAAGTAGTTTGGTACATCCTGCACCCCCCTCTCAGTAATATCATCAGGTATACAGAGGGAGGGTGTATGTCACTGCAGAGGGAGCGCCCCAGGATTGTCATCATTCCCTCTCCACCAGAGGCAGCAAACTGAAAACAACAGAAAAACTCTACAGTATTAGAATGAATAAAGGAAAAACTCATGCTTTGTTGTTGTTGTTGTGTTTTTGTACCCGAGTGAAAGATCCGTTCTCGGATATCAATAAGTTTCGAGCTAGGAAGTTGATCTGCAGAGTGTATCGAGTGTGGGGAATGAGGAGCTGAGGAGGGAGAAACCTTCTGTTATCGTCTTAAATTTGATTGTTTTGCATCTTTTACATCAACCGTCCAACATAAAGAACAACCGTGTAGTTCTGAGTCTTCACCTTGTAGAGAGGATGAACCATCGGAACGTTGCGCAGCAGAGACACAGCAAAAACCTCAGCCAGCAGGTGAGTACGAAGCAGGTGAGCGTTAAGCTGGTGCTCACTGAAATCTGCACTTCTCACAAAAATCTTTGCCAGCAGCCAATCGTACTCAGGATCTGTGGGTAGGAAGATGGGGTTGTCCTCTGCAGGCGCCTGCTTCAGCTGCAGGAGAGGAAAAGAACATTTTGTTAGACATCATAGCTTTTCTCACTTTATAGTGCGTTTGCTTCTGTAAAAAAAAAAAAAAAGGAAAATGATTCCCTTTATTTGAAAATCTAAATATGTCTTTTATTCTCCGCTTTCAAGGTGATCTCACCTGGATGGCGATTGGCATCAACTTCTCGTCTGCAGTTTTTTGAAGCAGCACAAGTGGAGCCATCAAGTACTGCTTCTTTCCATTGATTGTGTTGGTTTTCACTCCATCCAAATGCTTGTAGTCACACAGGAAAATGTTTCCTTTCTGTTTGAAGTGTACATGAAAACAAGGAGATGATTTGCTTGTAAGCTTGAAGTTTTCAATTCAAAGCATTTTAAAAAGGAAAATTTAAATTGAAAAAGACAGTAATCTCAACTCAACTCAAAATATTTTATTGTGTTTCAGCGTGTTTGGAAATGACCAAAGCACAATCTTGGAGGAAAAATCTCACATTTTCAACATTTTCCATTCCTACTTTATGAATTATAGAAAGTCTATAAAGTCTACCTTTTGCAAGAGAATAAATAGCAATCACCTTCATTTCTTCAGCCAAGCTCATCTGACCACGAGGAAACACCATGCAGTCGGTGACGGGGAAGTTTCTGGGCAGCTCTGTGCAGCGCCGGATCAAGATGGGATTGACTCCATTGAGAAACTGCATTCCAAAGAAGGAATCTTCCTTCCAGTGTTCTTGAACATAATCTGTCGCACAAAGAAACAGCATCTGATGCACCAGACTATAGGCACTGTTTCCAGACATATTTTCTTTTCTTATTTTAACAACTGGTAATAAGAAAACATTTTGAAGTGGCATGGAAGATACAGAAACTTAAACAAAATTATCTGTTTAAAAACAAAAAATTGCATTGTATTTTGAGTCTCTATTTTGTTTTGTATTTTCTGTTGGAGTAGATGGGTTTTAGTATAATTTGATAATGCCACTAGATGACAAAAACGGTGTTTAGCATCCTCCTTGTTGTTTTCATGAGAAGCTTAACATTCATCAAACATTCTGGTACAGCTGAGGAATCGTACTCTGTTGCTAAAGCATTTTGAGTTTGGTTCTAGTTCTCATCCTGTCACAGTTTACACTGATCACAAACATTTCGTTTTTTTTATATATATATAGGATGCAAAACTCCAATCAAAGACCCATGAGATTATCATACTTGGTTTGGGACTTTAATCCTCACATGAAACCTAAAAAGAGAGCTGATGCTCTTTTACGCAGCATCCACTCAATCTAAGTGATGACTATGGGGTGCCGTTTGTAAATCAGAGATGTAAAATTTTTACATCAATGTTTTCAGATATTTAGCGTGTTTTAGGAGAAAAAAAACAGGTTTTGTTTTTCAAATGCATATTCTCACCCTTTAAATTAATATATTATAAATGTTACATTTAATAACTAAATATTTAGTTTGCTCATTAAATATTTAAATCTAACCTAAATATTTATTTTTTCAAACTAAATATATAAGTTTTGCAGCTAAATATATAGTTAAAATTTTATATATTTAGATTTGAGCTAAATATATAGTTAGGATTTAAATATTTAGATTTGAGTTAAATATATAGTTAAGATTTATATATTTAGATTTGAGTTAAATATATTGGTAGGATTTAAATATTTAGATTTGAGCCAAATATATAGTTAAGATTTAAATATTTAGATTTGAGTTAAATATATAGTTAAGATTTATATATTTAGATTTGAGTTAAATATATAGTTAGGATTTATATATTTAGATTTGAGTTAAATATATAGTTAAAATTTATATATTTAGATTTGAGCTAAATATATAGTTAGGAATTAAATATTTAGATTTGAGTTAAATATATAGTTAAGATTTATATATTTAGATTTGAGTTAAATATATTGTTAGGATTTAAATATTTAGATTGAGCCAAATATATAGTTAAGATTTAAATATTTAGATTTGAGTTAAAATATATAGTTAAGATTTATATATTTAGATTTGAGTAAATATATAGTTCAGATTTATATATTTAGATTTGAGCTAAATATATAGTTAGGATTTAAATATTTAGATTTGAGTTAAATATATAGTTAGGATTTAAATATTTAGATTTGAGTTAAATATATAGTTCAGATTTATATATTTAGATTTGAGTTAAATATATAGTTCAGATTTATATATTTAGATTTGAGCTAAATATATAGTAGGATTTAAATATTTAGATTTGAGTTAAATATATAGTTAAGATTTATATATTTAGATTTGAGTTAAATATAGAGTTCAGATTTATATATTTAGATGAGTTAT
The DNA here is from genome assembly GCA_003999625.1 of Oryzias javanicus. NCBI lineage: Eukaryota > Metazoa > Chordata > Actinopteri > Beloniformes > Adrianichthyidae > Oryzias > Oryzias javanicus. The sequence goes on from ML136830.1 coordinate 21,727, forward strand.
ATATTTACATGCATTTATTTTGGACATGCAGTTCAGGTGTCAGGTAAGTCATTGTGACTGGCAGGATTGGACGCTGACTTCCTGTAAACAAAAGAGCTACAGGTGACTGCATGATCGGTTATATGTGAATGTATGCTATGGATTAGGAGTCGGCTACCCTGTGTGCACCCAGGGAGACCTGCAGAGGGAGAGACAGAGAGGAACGTAAGTACCGAGGATGAATGGAGCGCGGTGTGGCTGCGGGTGTGTGTGGCTGCGTGTGTGTGCGTGCGTGCTGCGTGTCGTGTCTGAGTGCAGTTATCAGCCGACGCTGCGACTCCTCACAGTAGTTTTCTGTTTTGATTGACTTTTCGGGCTCAAAAATCGTAAAATAGCAACGTCTAGGATGCACGGAACAATCACGGAACCGGACGGTCAGCAGGATTTGGATCCGACCCGCATCGGTGGCCGGGTCAAGGTTAGGGTTAAGAGAACAGGCGTTCGGATCCTACCCTTAGATACGTACAATACATTTAACTCAAATCTAAATATATGTAGCCAGGTGTTAGAATGACAGGTCAGACACAAGCGGCTCCAAAATAATGTGGGTATTTTATTTCCCGACTATTCCAAAGAAAAAGGGAACAGCATTTAATTTTGTTTAATTTGGTTGTGTAAAATCAAATGGATGAATAAAAAAGAAAGAAAAGAATCCCAACAAGACAACAGCAGCGGTCTTAATCTATAACAAAATAAAATAGAATTCACTGATTATTTACCTGTTCCTTGTATTAGCCTTACACATTTTTTGTGACAACATTCAACTCAAACTCACAGACGAATGATGGCAAATGACCGGCTCCTTCTGGCACGGTCTCGCCGACGATCAACTCTGACAATGTTGTCTCCCCTCTGTACAGAACATGCATTGTAACATCATACACTGGGCGAACAGAAACTAATAATAACAACAGATGAGTATGGAAATAAAAAAAAAACAACTCACGCCGTCCTGCAGCTCCGTAGCCTTTCAGAACACCACGTTAGCCTTGCTAGCTAGAGCTTTTCCTATCAACAGCAACAGCTTACTTCGGCGCCCCGCCACACGCCGTTATGAGGCTTCTTATAACTCTGGAACGTCCGTATCTCAAAGTTCTTTCACTCCAAAACCGCAGCTTACTTCTGCTTATTCCCTTGATCACGAAACACTCTCCTTTTCCGACGCGCATGTGTCGAGCCAGGACCGTCAGGCTGCCATATAGTGATCTCTTCCCGCCGGTGACGACATGCGGGCTTTGCCTCAATAAAGAAAACAACAGCGCCACGTACGGGCCCCTCCAGGCATTACCTATTTTACTAAAGTGGAGCTCACTTGACCTGGTTACATTCTCCCCTGCCTGAAGTCAACGTCTCGGTGACTTTCTAACCATCAGTTTTAGCCTTCAGTTGTGACGTGTAATGGACCATTCCGGCTAATATCTGAGACAGTGCATCGGGCGTGAGTGAAACAGCATTATTACAGACAGTCATAGGTAATCTAAATTTTCTATTTTTACCGGCTGTCGTTCTGACGCTTCTACGCGGGGGTGGCAATGGCTTGTCTGCATCTCGCTGCTCTACCCCCCGCCGTGGCAATGGAACTGGCCTTGCCCTTGGTTTGTCAGTTAAACCCATCCCCGTCACCACTGGCTCCAAGTTGGGAAAGAGTTCTTCAGTGGGCTTATCGTCTTCACCTAGATCAGGCAGTGATTCGCTTTCAGCCTCACTACTGTTGGTGCTCTCAAGATGACTATCCAAGTCTTCTAACCTCGAACCGACGGGTTCATGGGCATGTCCAATCAACAGGAATTCAGGTTCTGACTCACTGGATTCGCCCTCCGAGTCTTGCTCTGCTTCAGGTTCATGAAGGAGGGGAGCTGCCTCGCAGCTCTGTCTTGGGGGTGGTACAGGCCCAACACAGAGACGCAGATTGGACCTGTGCACCCTTTTTGTCTGTCCTCCAGTGACTGGGACAACTGTGTGGGTTGTTCCTTGAACATCTGTGACTTTGTACACCTTTGGTGACCATGCATCCTGAATTTTGTTCCTGCCGACTGGGCGATGGCGAAGATACACGTGTTGTCCAATCTCCAGGGGTGAACAGTTAACTTTTGAATTCTGTCTGGCCATTCTTTCTGCTGCTTTCCGTTCAGAAAATGCTCGTGCTTTCTCATGAGCATCCTGGAGTCTTTCTCTGTGAACAGTGAGCCAGTCAGTGCTCTCACCTCTGGTTTCTTCGTGCCCTAAGAGCATCAATGGGTAGGTGAGGTTGAACTCCAAACAACATGTAGTATGGGGAGTAACCAGTTGAGGAGTGAGGAGTGACATTGTAAGCATAGACAAGTTCTGCTAAGTGTTCAGGCCAGCAGCGTTTTTTCTCAGGAGGAAGTGTTCTCAAAAGGTCGTGCAACGTCCGGTTGAACCTCTCACACTGGGGATTTCCCTGTGGGTGATGGGGTGTTGTGCGGGTCTTCTTCACCCCATATAACCGACAGAGTTCTGCAATCACAGCACTTTCAAAATTCCTGCCTTGATCAGAATGCACGCGCTCGGGCACTCCATACTTCATGAACCACTCTTTCAGTATAATTTTAGCTGTTGTGTCAGCCTTCTGATTTCGTGTGGGAAACGCTTGACTGAACTTAGTGAAAACATCTGTAATCACCAGGACATTCTTGTTTGGCTCTTGCCGAGGACAGACGCACTTTTCTTCTCTCTCCTCCTCCCCTCCTGTGTTGCTCCCAAGGCTTCTGTCTGTCTACCCTGTGAGCTGCTGTTTTTGCTCTCAACTACTCTTCTGCTTTTTAACTCTGAAAATGGATTTGATACACTGGTCTTTTAATGCAATCGACAAAATTTACTCCACGCTAAGGAATGGGAAGCGGACCCCTCCTGCCCAGACGGAACCCATGCGGCCGGATACACCAACGATCCATGAGGCAAGTGGAGGCTGATGTGTCTGGCCCAGCTGTCTGTGGAAGATGTTGAAGATGTATATCTACTCGTGTTACTGATTTTTGGATTCCTCGCTATTGGGATCGGAGGATATCTCAACTATCAGGTGGTCTCGGAGGTGAAGCTCATGAGAAGCGAGGTGATGCTCGCTAGGACTGAGCTGAAGACGGTGAGAGGCGAGCTGTCTGATCTCTTTGGGAAGTTACTTCGGGAAGTAGAGACTCTGGGAGTCGGACTTTCACAAGTGGATCAGAAGCAGGCTGCCACTCTTGCCCATCTGAGCAGATTGCTCCCGACCCTTGAACTTGTGCGGAAGATGGATGTCAACTTGGAACGACTTACTGCCCGTACTGAAGGGAGACTGGCCTAAATTTCCACATTTTGGCCCTTTTTGAAATTTGCCTCAAAGACTCAGTCAGACCAGTGAAGGACACAAGCCTGCAGCACAAAAACAACTGCTGGCGCCTGAAACAATTTTATCTTATCGGAACCCCCTTAGCCGATGGCGCTGCCTTGCTCTCAAAACAACCGCTTCTTCAGTGTGTGAAAGGCAGGTTGGCGTGGAGACGAAAACTGCTACTCATCCCTCCTTGACCTCCGCATTCCTACAATCTCCCTCCCCTCCAAAGCATAGTCTGGATGTGGGCTCTCGGAAGCACCCAAAAGGACTATTGCGATGGTTTCCCCCCTCCCGCCCATCCCACCCACCAAACATCATGTATTGCGTCTTCGAATGTATTGTGCTTATGTGTTTGTTATTTTTTGCTTGTATCTACACACTGTACGCAGTGTTGAGATATGACCTTTTTTTTACCACCCATTACCCCCCCCCCCCTCGTGGCCTTCTTCTCCCACGCTAACAAGGGGCGCCGCTCAGTGGACGCTTCCGCAGTGAACCTTGAACTGTCTGTGTACTTCTCTCTGTTTGTCTTGTTCTTGGTTGTACTGAAAAACATGAATTTCCCCCCTGGGGATTAATAAAGTATATTGAATTGAATTGAATTGAATTTTCACGTCCATCACTTGAACGTTCAAGAGTTGTATAATCCACAGCTACCACTTCAAGGGACGGGTGGCTAGAAATGGAATTTGGTTGCATGAACCTTGGGTTGTGGCAGTTTAGTTAGTACACACCTCTGGCATTTTTCACCCACTGCTCAACATCTTCATGCATACCTCCCCAAAAACATCTTTGTTTCAAGAGTGCAAGTGTCCGTTCTATTCCTTGGTGGCCCATCTGGTTGTGCACACTGGTGAGGACCTTTTCTTTGAGGCAAGCAGGCAACAACAACTGATGACAGGTTCCAAAGTTCACATCTTTAACTTCACGATAGAGAAGCTCATCTTTCTCTACTAGCCTGGACCATTGTTTCAACAGCGAACGTACTGGTGTACTTAGACCGTGTCTCTCTTGAAGCGAAGGTTTTGTCTCCTTTCCCAGAACTGTTTTAAAACTTTGAGTGTGGGTCAGATGATTGGAACATCTGAAGTTCAGTTTTTGTGTAGCTGGGAAGTGTGGGGGTGTTAACGAGAAATGTAGAACTCCTCCTGATCAGGGTCCACAGCATGCAACTGCCTCACGTGATAGAACTCTTTGCTTGCAGCTGCCATCTCTGAGCCTATGACAGTACCTATTTTAGGCTGTTGCAAATAGTGATACAACCATCAAATTCAGTGTCCTCAATGATCGCATCCGACTCTAGTAACCCAGGCCTCCTGGAGAGGGCATCGGCCGCCGAGTTACAACGACCTGGCCGATACTTAACTTCAAAGTCAAACACAGCTAATTGAGCAACCCAGCGCTGCTGGGTAGCTCCCAACTTGGCAGTGGCAAGATGGCAAAAGCGGTTTGTCAGTCAGGATTGTAAATTTAGACCCAAGCAGATAACTCCTAAACTTTTCCGTTACTGCCCATTTTAATGCAAGCAGCTCCAACTTCATGCTGCTGTAGTTCCGATCATTCTTCTCAGCCCCTCGAAGTCTCCGACTCGCATAGGCTATGACCCTTTCTTCCCTCCTTGAACCTGATACAGTACTGCACCTAACCCAAGGTTGCTGGCGTCAGTCTCCAGCACAAAAGGAAGTTTGAAATCTGCATACCCCAGCAAGGTGCCTTGGTCAACCTGTCTTTAAGTAAGTCAAAAGCCTCTGAACATGCTGGTGACCAGGCTGACTGGAACAACTGATTGGCCTTGGCTGGCTACTTGGTCTGATGCAGACATTTACAAGGTCATGAAGAGGTTCCTGCAACTTGTGAAAATCCCTCAATGAACCGCCTGTAATAGCTGCAGAAACCTAAGAAGGACCTAAGCTCTTTTACAGAGGTTGGAGTCGGCCAGACCTTCACAACACGTATCTTATCCGGGTCAGTACCAACACCTTCAGCTGAAAACTTGATGAACCCAAAAACTTGACTTCTGACTGGAGAAAGTGACATTTCTCAACTTTCACTTTGAGACCCGTGTCTTTCAACCTCTTAAAAACTATTTCAAGTCTCTCAAGATGTCTCTTAAAAAGTCTGAGAAAACACTAGCAGATCGTCGAGATAGACTAGTACAATCTGAAATATGAGGTCATTCATTGTTGCCTGCATTAAGCGTTGGAAAGTAGCAGGGTTGCGGCATAATCCAAAAGGCATCCGTAGATATTCAAATAAACCAAAGGAGTAGTGAATGCTGTTTTGTGTCTATCTTTTTCATGGACTGCAACTTGATGGTAGCCACTAGCGAGATCAATGCTAGAGAAAAACTCTGCACCACTTAGCGCATCTAGACTTTCATCAATACGTGGCAGCGGAAATGCATCACGCCTGGTCTTTGAGTTTAGTTTTCTGTAGTCCACGCATAGCCTAAGACTGCCATCTGACTTCCGCACCAAAACAATTGGGAAGCATATGAGCTTGAACTTTCTTGGATAACACCTTTCTTTAACAGTTCTGAAATGTGCTCTCTCACTTCTCTGTATTGATTTGGTGGGATCCTTCTGTATGCTGAGAGAAACTGGAGTCTCGTCCAAATACAGGGATTTCATGTTTGACATGTTTAGTGTAGCCTAAGTCTTCATCGTGCACTGCAAAACATCAGTGTATTTTACTAAAAGTTCCCTTAGCTCAGCCTGCTGTACAGGTGTGCCACCTAGATGTAACCTATCAAAAAGAGCCTCTGTGTCTTTGACAGGATTTACATTAGCCTTCTCGCTGACTGTGACTTCTTCATGTGACGCAGATATGCGTTGAAAGTAACTTCGTATGCTCACCTTCAACACACTGACATTTAGTCAGAAAGCCTAGCCTGGCTTTTGCAGGGAGCCACACATCATCTTTTGAAAAGTTGATTACCTGACAGAAAAATCGATCTGTGGGCCGCTATCACTGTGGGCAAAACAATAACTCCACCAGGTAGTGAAGTGTTACCTGGCTCTAACATGAGACTAGAAGTGTCATTAAAATCTGTCTTTGGGGCTCTCACATACACTGTGGAGACTGACTGAGCAGGCAGGTGGTGTTTGCCTTTTTGTGCTACTCGTGCAATGCTAGTTTTTTCACACCTTCTGCCTCATGCATACGTTGAAAGTTTCCCTCCAATCTGAATCCAGCTCTCCTCCAAGAGCTGCATCGAACTCAGTAAGAATCAACTCCTTACATCTTTTAGCAATGTTCATTCCAATTATCCCAGATGGGGACGAATCAAACTCATTTTTGTCTGGCTGACTGTCATCTCTAATTATCAAAACCCACATTCTGGAATGGTGATTCCCATGACTTGGATATCCAGCTCAACATAACCTAAGTAAGGCAAAGGCAATTTTGTTTGCAGCTGTGATTTTAAGCCATTTAGATTATAGTG
>ML136831.1:0-28536 GCA_003999625.1 Oryzias javanicus
TGCACAAAAATTAGATTTGGATGGGTCATTGTAGGAAATGTGTGCTTAGGTGATGTCCACAAAACTCTTTGCAGTAAAGACCCTGTTCACAAACGCAACTGAAAAGGGCCGACCTACAATGTTTGAACCGTGCCCCAATGTTCTCAACATAAAAGAGAGACATTGTGAAATACAAGTCCCATTCAACGTCAGCTCCCAGTTTGCAGACGGCGCCTGTGAACCTGATCATCTTGGATGTAATGTGTTTAAACATACCAAGTACGACCATTACCTTTCACCTTCCATTCAAGATCACGCTTTCTTAAAAATAATGGAAGAAGGACTAACAAAAGACGCAGACAACAGCTGGACAGCCCTTTACCGTTCAAATCAAAACGTCAAAGGCTCCCCAACAATAAATCACAGGCTCTTAACCGTCTAAAGTCTCTAGTCCGCACCTTTGAAAAGAAAAGCGAAATGAAGGAACATTTCATCAACTTTATGGACAAAATATTCAAAAACAAACATGCAGAAATTGCCCCCCCACTAGCAGATGGAGAAGAATGTTGGTATTTACCACTTTTTGGTGTCTACCACCCCCGTAAGCCTAAACAGATCAGGGTCGTCTTTGACAGCAGCGCCAAGTATGAAGGTGTGTCACTGAATGATGTGTTGTTAACAGGCCCAGACCTTAACAACTCCCTGCTTGGCGTCTTAATGCGCTTCAGGAAGGAGGCAGTTGCATTCACAGCAGACATCGAACAGATGTTTTACTGTTTCAAGGTTCAAGAACAAGACAGAAACTACTTACGATTTCTGTGGTTTCACAACAATGATGTTTCCAAAGACATCACAGAGTACAGGATGACAGTCCATGTCTTTGGGAATAGTCCATCGCCAGCAGTGGCCATATACGGCTTACATGAGTCTGTTCTACACAAAGAGCCAGTCTGTGATCCAGATGTCAAACAGTTCGTCACACGTGACTTCTATGTGGACGATGGACTCAAATCTCTCCCCACTGTCGAAATGGCTGTATCTCTGCTTCAAAGAACTCGTGATACTCTTGCAAACTCAAATCTACGACTGCACAAGATAGCAGCTAACAGAAAGGAAGTGTTGGAAGCATTCCCCTCACAGGATCATGCCAAAGATCTAAAAGATCTAGACTTTGATACAGACTTAGTTCCCATCCAACGTAGCCTTGGTCTTCTTTGGGACCTAAACAAAGACAGCTTCACCTTCAGCGTGTCAGACGAAACAAAGCCCTTTACAAGACGAGGGGTTTTGTCAACAATCAACAGCCTTTATGATCCGCTAGGCTTTGTAGCACCTGTCACCATACAGGGAAAGTCTATTCTACGCGAACTCACAGTGGACAATGGAGACTGGGATACTCTTCTGCCCCCAGACATGGAAGAGTCTTGGATTCTCTGGAAAGACTCACTCAAGGAACTGTCGAACCTCACAATTCCCAGAACATACACAGGCATTTCTCCCTCAAAGGCCACAAAGAAGGAGTTGTGTGTTTTTTCAGATGCCTCTACTAAGGCTATAGCTGCAGTAGCCTACTTGAAGGTAACAGATGAAGAAGGAAACTGCCAAGTGGGCTTCGTCATGGGGAAAGCAAAGCTAACACCACGCCCAGATCAGACTATACCAAGACTAGAGCTCAGTGCGGCTGTGCTAGCAGTGGAGCTTGCGGACCTCATCTCAGTTGAACTCGATCTTGAGCTAGACCACACTACGTTCTATACAGACAGTAAAGTAGTTCTAGGCTATATCTACAACGAGACTAGAAGATTCTATGTCTACGTTAGTAATCGTGTCACCAGAATCCGCAAATCTTCTCAACCAAACCAGTGGCAATATGTTGCTAGCAATCAGAACCCTGCAGATCACGCCACTCGTTCAGTTCCTGCATATCAACTGCCCCTCAGCAACTGGTTCACTGGCCCTGACTTTTTAGTTCATCACCCAAACCCTCCAAACGACTCTTATGACCTTGTAGAGCCTAGCATGGACTCAGATGTGCGACCTCAAGTGACCACGCTGAAAACTACAGCCACATCCAAGCAACTCGGATCTAGCAGATTTACAAAGTTTTCCTCCTGGAAGTCTCTCACACGTGCTCTCACACGGCTAACGCACATAATTCATAACTTCAAGTCACCACCAAGCAAAGACAATCCCTGCCGTGGATGGCACTATTGCAAGACAGGACTCCTCGTTGATGAGTATGATCAAGCTCAAAACATCATAATTCAAGCAGTGCAACAAGATGTCTATGACAGGGAAATCAAGTGTTTACAGAAAAAGGAAAAATTTCCTAAAACCAGCCCTCTCAAAAATTTGGACCCCTTTCTGGATGGAAAAGGACTTCTCAGAGTAGGTGGTCGCATCAGTAACTCAAACCTAAGTCAAGCTGAGAAGAATCCGCTCATCGTTCCTGGCCACCACCACGTTGCAACTCTCCTCATAATGTACTACCATGAGAAGACTCATCATCAAGGTCGTCTATTCACAGAGGGAGCTATTCGTTCTGCAGGATGGTGGATTGTGGGCGGCAAAAGAAAAGTGAGCTCAGTGATCCATCACTGCATAACTTGCAAAAGACTTCGTGGCCCACTGAGCACACAAAAAATGTCAGACCTCCCTCCAGAACGCCTTACCACTGACCCTCCATTTACAAATGTGGGTTTAGATGTGTTTGGCCCATGGCTTGTGTCCTCCCGACGCACAAGAGGAAGTGTCAACCAAAACAAAAGGTGGGCAGTCATTTTCACCTGCCTCAGTATTAGAGCAGTTCACATTGAGGTGATTGATTCACTTGACACATCCAGCTTCATTAATGCATTCAGACGTTTTCTGGCCACAAGAGGACCTGTAAAAAGCATTCGCTCAGACCGAGGCACCAACTTTGTCAGTGCATGTAAGGAGCTCAAAATTCCCTCAAACTTCAATGACACAGCTGTACTGACTTACCTGAAAGAACAAGGATGTACATGGACATTTAACCCCCCACACGCTTCCCATTTCGGTGGATCATGGGAAAGAATGATTGGACTAGCCCGGAGAATATTGGACTCTATGTTCTTTCAGCTAAAAACCACCAAACTCACTCATGATGTTCTTGTCACCTTTATGGCAGAGGTGGCTGCCATTATCAACTGCAGACCCATTGTCTCAGTTTCATCGGACCCAAATGACCCTTTCATCTTGACCCCAGCCACTCTTCTAACTCAAAAAGAGAATCCTCTTCAAGCTCCAGCTGGTAACTTCACAGCATCAGATCTTTACAAGCATCAGTGGCGCCAGGTCCAACACCTATCAAACGTCTTTTGGGACAAGTGGAAGAAAGAGTTCCTTCCTACTCTTCAACCTCGTCGCAAGTGGCAGAATAGCCAACCTAATATGAGTGTAGGAAGCGTTGTCATACTCAGAGACTGTCAGGTACCAAGAAACGAATGGCCTCTTGGACTCATAACTCAGGTGTTCCCGAGCAAAGACGGAAGAATACGTACTGTAGAAGTTAAAGTTGCCAGATCAGATAGTACAAAGCGGTTTACTAGACCTATTTCTGAGGTTGTTCTTTTGGTTCCTTCATAAAACGTACTTGTGTTTTTCTAGTCCCTAAAGATGGCATTTATTTATGCCAGGCGGGGAGTGTTCTGTTATTGCTGAAAGTTTTGTTTTATAAAGTATTCTAAATCTTCTGTCAGTAAGCTTATTATTTTAAACGTGTTTTTGGAGCCCTCTAGTGGTCGCGTCAGGTACTTCCGTTCAAAGTTCGTTTTGAACAAACTTTATTGATCGTGTGCAGCACGTGTGGACAGAGAAGACACGCTAGCATGAACGCAATTCCTCGTGTTGTTTGGAGGATGTTTCTGCTTACATCTGGAGTCGAAGGTTGCATTGCTGGTATGTGTTGGAATTTTAATTTGTAACTTTTGATTTTGATCAAAGAAATATGTTTAGCATTTCATTATTTTGAGTTTGTAAAGTAAAGCTAGACATATACTTGTTTTATGCTGATTGTATTGATTATTTGCTTTCAGTTTCACCCTTTTGAGTATCATTAAACCTGCTGACAACGCTCAACGGTCTCCAGAGTCGTGATATGAAGAAGGTGTTCGAAAGCTCCTGCATCGTACATGCATGAAACAGCATAATGTGAGAACAGAAATTTAGGAAACTTTTAACTGGTGAGAAAAGATCTTCTGCAGCTCCACGTCTCATAGACAAAGCTAATGCCAACGTTAGCATTAGCACAAATTAAAAGAATAAAATCACTCATAATCAAACAAGCAGCATTCACTGAAGTTCTTGTAACCTTTGTCTAACTTTAACCGGGTTGTCAGAGAGAAATAATCCACGACTGGTTTAATATCATCCAGAGGAATTGATCTGCTGTTCTGACTGCAGACAGGATTACTGATATTTGGACTCTGATTTATGAATCATCTAAGAGGGAAAAACGAGTAGAACCAGGTAGGACATTTATACAATAAATATTGAACACATCTCTGTTATAATTGGTTAGTTTACCTTTTATTATTTATGTAAAATTGCTTTAAACAGCGTGCAGCTGTCAGCTTTATCGTTCTAAGCCAGAGGTCAGCAACCTTTATCAGTATAAGAGCCATTTGAGCTCATTTTCTACTGATCAAAACCTAGAAGCAGCCACAGTTTTACTTTAGCCTTTAAAAAAATTGGATTTGCATTCATTACCTTCTTTTTATTATTTTGTTTACATTTTTTAATAAATATGAATTATGTTTTTTTTGGCACGAACAAAAGCAAAAGTATAAAAAGAAACTAGCATTTCTCACAATGGGATTTTGTTTTTACATTTTTACCTATAGTAAAGGCAAAATTAGCAAATTAGTGAGTAAGCTTGTTAATTGCTAAATTCTAAATAGCATAAAAATTCATCAGTAAATAAAAAAAAATGTTAGCCAAAAATGTTAGCATGTTGCTAAAATTAAAGCTAAAGCCAAAAATTTGTCTCAAACCCCCAGTAGATAACAAAAATGTTAGCAGGCTGCTAAGCTAAACTCTAACCTAGCATAAAACTGTTCAGTGAACTAAATTAGTTAAAAACGTTAGCCTGTTGCAAAAGTAGAGGCTAAACTTTAAATTTGCCTAAAACCCTCAGTAGACTAAAAAAATTGTAGAAAAATGTTAGCATGTAGCTAAGCTAAACCCCAAATTAGCATAAAATTACTCAGTTACTAAATTAGTCAAAACGTTAGCTTGTTACTAAAATAGAAGCTAAACTGTAAATTTACCTAAAAACCCAAGTAGATAACAAATTAGCCAAAAAATGTTAACGTGTTGCTAATGTAATAGCTCCAAATTGTTGACAATTTATTTTATTTTATTTTTCTTCAATCAGAGAACCACCATTGGAGATGAAAGATCCACATGTGGCTGTGGGGCTGCAGGTTGCAGACCCCTGTTCTAAACCATATAAACAGGAAGCTGCACTACACATGACCGACGTTTGTCTGACGTCACGTGAAAACGGTCTAGTACCTAAAAAATCTAGTAGTTTCTGAACATTTTAGAGTATGAATGGTGTCTCTAGCTGATGGTATGTAGAAGTTCACGCGTTTCATAGTATACAGCAATTTCTCATTCATTTCCTGTTTCTGAAATTTCTGGAAGTGTGATTGAGTTTTTCAAAAACTTACAGAAAGGTGCAGGAGAATCACTAATAAAGGATTCACGCAATAACTTTGCATCAGATTGCGAATGGAAGAGGTTCAAACCCGTTCATGCTGGATCCACTCCTGCTGCTGGAGCAGCTTTCTGCTCGTCTCTGGAATGTCAGACTCCCATATTTTGATTGGGAAAAGACTTCCTTTTCCCAAAGACAGTAGTCACTGTTGTCCTTCAGTCAGTAAGTAATCATCAATCAAGAATAAAACTTGATGATATTGAAAAGATCTCAGCAGATGTTTGTGGTCTTACAGATCCCATGGTTCTGATCTGAGCTCAGACATTTCTCCAGGTGGAAACTCATTCCAGATGTTATTCCAGATTACAGTCCACTTCAGGAGTCCATCTTCTGATTCTGTTTAATTCCAGTTTCTCTGAATTCATCTATTTTGGGCTCTGTTTTCAAGAAGCCAAGCACCAGTAAAAGTCAGTCACGTTACCATAGTTACTCATCATGAAATGCATAGAAAAGCTCCGCATGTACCAGCAGAAACTCCAGGTCTTTTCATTCCTATCCAAACACTGCTTTCACCATTACTGAATATAATGGCCATACACTTTAGTGCTGCTGCTTTATTCCAGAAGTGCTAAGAGCAAAGGTTTTTTTTCTGCTGCCGATCACTGCAGCTTTCAGTCTGTTTGTAAAGCTAATAGAACTCCTACTGAGTTCTGCTCCTCTATTCGCAGCTGGGAAACGTGGGCTTTGCTTCATTGCAGCAACCCGAGGTCTGCAGGACTGTGAATGGAACTTCCTGTCCAGCTCACCTCTGCCATGTATGATGATGACGGCGGAAAGCTCCTCCGTGTCCTTTGTTAGAGAACCAGTGAGCTCACAGCGGCTGAGAAGTTCAGATATCCCCCAGCCGGCAAGGACGAGTGCATCCTGTTTGGTTTAGAAGAAGGCAGAAAATGTGGGTTTGTCTACAGTTTCTGTGGTGGCCCCACTTGTGTTTGTCCACATTGACTTAAGTGGGCACCCAGTGGGTAGACTCGCTACGCTGGCACGCCTCCTGGACAGCGGAGCTCGCTAGATCTCTAGAGTAGAGTTCGCTAACTCGATATAGTGTAGCTCACTAGCTCGCTACAGCGGAGCTTGTCAAAAGGAGCCTGCTAGCTTGCTAGAGCAAAGCTCGCTGAAGCAGACCATGCTAGCTCGCTACAGCAGAGCTTGCTAAAAGGAGCCTGCTAGCTTGTTAGAGCGAAGCTCGCTAAAGCAGACCATGCCAGCTCGCTAAAGCAGACCATGCTAGCTCGCTACAGCGGAGCTCACTAGCTTGTTACAGTGGAGCTTGATAGCTCAATATGTCGCAGTTCGCCACAACAAAACTCGCAACAGGGAGCTCGCTAACTCAATACAGCAGAGAACGCTGGCTCGCTACATTGGAGCTCACTAGCTGTATCGCTAGCTTTATACAGCAAAGCTCTCTAGCTCAATACAACTGAGCTCGCTAGCATACTAAACCATTTGTCGGGAGGCTAGCTAGCATAGTGAGCTTACCCACTGAGTTCCCACCTTAGTCAATGTGAGCAAACACAGAAACTGCGGACAAACCCAATCAGGATCCACGTTTTGTGCCCACTTTTAAACCTTTAGGGGCTCACTTGGCCTTACTGGCTGGGTGTTTTCAAGTCTGTTTATAATCCCGTACAACTTCTAGGGCTTGTGTTTTTAGATTTTGGGGTGGAATGTAGTGAGGATTAATGGCTGACTGAAGTGAAGACACTTTTTCTCTTAAACCAGATGAGACTGTGAGATAAGGAGCAAAACCTGAAGCCAGAACACAAACCAAGAAACCAAACGACTAGAAAGCACTGTCCACACACTCCAGTTTCTCCTGCTTAAATATAAAGTCTGAGCTCCTAACCTGCAGCAATACAGTCAGGAAAAATACATGCATTAACTCTGGATGCTGTTTTTAAAGCATATTTCCATTTCCATGAGCAGAAAACAGCAGTGAAGATGAAAAGAAAGAAACGGAAGAGCACAGTTCATCTGCAAACACGCGCCTCAGGGAATGTTTCTGCAGCCACAGAGAGGAAATGCTCACATGAGGCCGTTTGAATTCATTTACAGCTTTTCTCGGTCATATTGGTGCATTTCTAACAACAAAATTAAACTATGCACAACAGTTAGTACAACCTCCACAACATGTAGTCATTTGCTCTTGGATGCAGCTTTTATTGGGGGGAGCCAACATGAAAGTGATCTTACCAAAATACTATAATTTCTCTCCCTGCCAGGGGGGATCAGACACCAGATCACTGTTACATCCCATAGCTACCAACCCTCTCTGACCACAATGCAGTTCTGCTGGTATCAGCCTACAAACAGGCTATACGGTGTGGTATGCCAATGAGGCAAATTTTCTTTGTGATTTTGGGCTATATAAATAAAATGTAATTGATTTGAATTAAGCCTGTGTCACACCCACTAAGAACTTTTTGCATTCTTTCCATGTATGTAATTTCGGTCTGTTGTGGTACACGTGTGATTTCCGTAACTCATAAGTATTTCATGCGTCTCTAACTCATTAATCTGCACAGATGTCTGATGAGGGTCACTGAAGTAGAAGTATGAATAAACCACGCAAAGACCCACACATCCTTTACATTTTTTTACTTTGAAAATCAGAGCACGGTGAAAAAAATCACATTGGACAACACCACGGACAGAACCCGTCACGACAAGCAGCTGACTAAACTGGTGTGGACCAGGGGAATTTGACTGTTTAAAGCCCCCTCCCATGAAAATCCCGTTTTTAGAGTTTTTAATATGTGTGTGTGTTTCTTCTTTCAGAAGACAAATGTAATGAGAAATCATTTGTTTTTTTCATTTCCGAGTATTTCTCCTTTTAAATCTCTGTCAATCAAACTGTCTTGGACAGACTCTGTTTGAATGAATGATCTTCTTTGAACTTAGATAATGAATAATATCTGGTGAAAACTTTACATTGTACCACGTTCTTACTTGCTGGTCACAGAGGGCAAAGGCTGATGGGAGATGTAGTGAGGAAGATCGTTTGAAGAGTATCAAAACTCAGGCGATGGCTCCCTCTGGTGGTCAAAGGAGGATGATGGTTAAAGTGTGACAGAGCGGCTCCAGAAGCAAGATGTGAAATGTGGGTGATATCCAGGGCTCTGGGGGCAAGGCGGAAAGAAACAGGAATGATTTGACAGACAATATGAAAGGGACCCACGAACCTGTGACTGAGTTTTCTGCATGGTAGTCTCAGGCAGAGATCATGGTCCACAACCAAACCCACTGGCCAAGCAGCAGGCTGGGACTTTCGCGGCGACACCAGTTGGAGAGACTAATTACTTCCTGGTGTTTTTTTCTGGTTTGAGGTCCAGAGTAAGAAACTTGATCCTCCCTGAGCCCAGGGGATAGCCACCTACATAGCGGAAACTTCCACCCATGACTCACAGGGAATCAAAGGGATAGAGTTAACTTGTGAAAACGCAAAGTCTATGACATTTCACACGGCCCCTGAATCTGTCATGGTTGTGGTCTGAATAAATCTGTCGGCTATCCTTAGAGTGATTGGTGCTTCAAAAGTTACAAAAGTATCACTCGCTGGTCCACCCGACCGTCTGGGATGACGATCGGGACAGGATGCACTACCAACAAACCACAGCAGAAGCAAAGGTTTATGTGAATGGGTCTCTCTCTTTCCGCTGGCGTCAGACGTGTGGACCCCGACTGCATGGATTCACCTGAAGAACTTTGTTCATGGCAGAAAGGCACTGACGTCATAGAGGGCTGTACGGCTTAGGAGTCTTTATGCTAACGTTTAATGGAATTTCCCATAGGACAGCTAATGCTAACGTTAAGTCGACGTAAACATACATTGCTGACTAAATGAACATCTTTAAAAACTCAGACATGAATCTTCCAAAATGTTTTGAGGAAATATTTTTAAAATAAGCATTAGTGGTCTAAAACACAGTTTTTGCTTATACTTTGAATATTTATACTTGAAAAAAGTGTACTATTTTAGATTATCGCCACCTAGTGGCCAAACTGAACAATGAGAAGCAGAACAATGTTTACAATGTTAATGATCTGAAGATTTTTGTTTGAATTTCTCCTTTACAGAATCCATGTAACACTGTATGATATTAACAATCTTATTATTTCACTAATACATATCAAGTATGTAAACTGTATCAGATTAATGTAAATATATTCAAAACATATAGTAGATTATTAATATATTTCTTAATAAATGTGTAAACAATGTACATTTAAAATTGAATTGAGTGGATTGAACGAATCGAAAGCTCTAATTGCTTCATCTGATTTGAAAGCAATCCCTGTTAAAGCGATGATTTCTAACAACCTGTATTCATGTGACTTCTCATCTACTGCACAACTTCCAAAACTTTTGAGGAGGAGGCCCTGAAGGACCTTCGTATGTTGAGTAAATTTACTTGGAACGCCGTTTATTAAGGTTTTTTTTTTTTAATCACAAAAAGCTGTTTCTGTTTTCACCCCTTTACAAAAAAGAACAAACTTTGGATTAAAGTGAAAAACAGGAAAACTTAAACACACAATTACATAATTGTACCTACCTGTTCTCAACAGTTGATGGGATAGGCTCCAGCAACCTCGTGACCCTGAAAGGGAAAAAGTGGGTGTAAAAAATGTTTTGATAAATTACATTGTAAAAATTCAACAAGTCTCTTTTTAAAATAAATGTTAGATAAATGTGGGTTAATGACTGTAAATTTAGAGGGGGAGGAGCTTAAATAAAGGGTTTTCCATTAAAAGTCTTGTGTTATCGGATAGAGACGTTCTCAGCCTCATGTTGTTGTCTTATCTCTGCCATGTCCAAAATGAACATGATTTGATATCAACCATGTCCACCAGAGATTTTTAAAGGTCTATGATTAGTATGTGGGTTCCAGAGGATCCAGAAGTGACTTTTTTCATTTATCCACAACTGACTTTATTTTATTTTATTTGGTAAAGCGCTCAGTTTTGTGGGTTCCAGAGGACCCCCCACTCCCAACACTAACGTGCCTAGAATAGCACAAAGAATTTTGGGGACTACATTTACATTTATCATTTTACGTTCTAAACCCAATTATTCCTGTCTGGGTCATGGGGTTGCTGGAGCCTATCCCAGTCATGTTGGGTTAGGACAAGAAACAGACTTGACTGTTACCCACATCTACCCAATGTTGGCTAAATAAATAAGAAAATGATCAAAAGTTGACTTCCCTTCCCTTCATTCCACCTCTTTTCTTCGGGCTTCTCTTCAGGTGACACTTTTCTTTTCCTCAATCCGGTAAAAGCTGGGAGTCCACTGACCACAGCTCGGATCTGTCCCACTAAAACAGAAACACATTTATGACTTTTAGGCTTTTTGCCACACAACCTAACTCTGTGTCTACATAGGAAAGATCTCAGTCTAAAGTAATAGCTTTTTTCCAAAACTTTATAGACATTTTCCTCTTCTTGGCCACTTTGTCTGTTTTGGGGTCACCGGAGCCTAACCCGGTTACTGATGGGTGAAGGCATCTTCCTCGTCTTCCTCCATCCAATATCTGTGTTCTTTTGCTCATATTGATCTTTTTCTTGTCTCAAATATGAATCTTTCTTTGCCATTCTGCCCTGAAGGCCAGCATCCTTCACTGGAGATGTTGACACTGGTGTTTCAAGGGAACTTTTTAATGAAGCTGTCAGTTGAGGACCTGTGATGTTTCAAAGAAGTTTTAATGTTCTTATCTTCTTCAGCTGTGCAGCGAGGTCTCCTACTTGGTGGTTCTCCGGCTTGGGAGCCGTCACCATGACAACGCATCGCACAGCATTTGTGACCATGATGGAAGCAGACTGGTTTCTGTGGCTCCCTCTAGAGGTTAACCGAAGATCTGCTGAATGTTGTTGTACAGAGAAGGATTTGAGTAGAAAATAGTGTGAAATAAGATAAAGAAAATACATGTGAAAATAGATTTTTGATAGAATAAAAAGCAAATGTTTCTATTCTATTCAAATGTTTTCTATTAGAAGATTTTCCATAATCCTTCTTTTTCCTTTAATGTTTTTCAAAGAAAAAGTGAAACATTGGATCAATGAACAGAAGTTCTGTATTTTGTTACATTTAAAAAAAAAAACAAGTTTTATCAAATTGAGTTTTTGAGTTGATTCAAACCATGAAGCTTAACTTGATTTAAGCAGTTTTTTGAACTACATCAATGCAAAAAAAATGATTTAATTTAAACTAATAATGTGACTTAATCAAATTAGAACAACCATTTTTTTTTACTTTGGTTCAACTCAATAAATTTCTTTAGATTTATTTAAAATTTCATTTTAGATTTATGTACTAATTTGCTGTAATTTGTTACATGTAATTTGATTAAATTATTGAGTTTAAATGTTTTGATTCAGTGCCGCAGCCTACTATTTTATGCCCACGATAATCAAAGTGTTCTTTAATTGAAAATAAAAATGTTATTCAATGCAAGACATTACAATCCTGAAAATGCAGTTTCTAACTTACAATGAACTAAATCAAAAATGCCTTTTGAAGTTCTTTATTGAGAAATTGAACAAACTCCAGTGACTGTTTGACAGGACAGATTGCTTTACAACATTGAACATGCGGATTTTTCTGAGAATTAAAAAACTTTTTTTAAATTTATTAATCTCTCAATTTTTTTCCCCTGCAGTCAAACAACTTTTAAAACATAGAACAATATCAAGTATTATGCATTACATTCAAATTATATATATATATATATATAATATATATATATATATATGAAATATTCCACTTTTTTCTAGTTCAACAAGCATTTGAAAGTTTCACAATATTAAACACTATCCATAACAACTCCAAACATAAAAGATATAAAAGAACAACTCAATTTTTTACCCTCTGGTTTAATAACGTAAAAAATTGAGAAATATGAAATACTATGCATCCCGTTTGAATATAATATCTTCAGAATGTGATTTAAAAACGTTTTGAAAGCATTACAATATAAAATAACATGCATCAAGCTCAAATAAAAAACAAACATTTCCAGTTATTTTTAGTTTCTTTAACGAACATGAAACAACTTTCTCAATGCTACTATTGACCAAAGAAAGTTTTAGTCCATGGTGATCAGCAGAGCTTGGATCTGAGAGTTTGTATCTACGTGACATCTTTGTTTCAATCTCCATAAATAAGTTTTGGAGAGCCTCAAAGGTGAGCTTCAACTCGAATGGATATTTCAAGTTCAGAACATCCATCAATCCAAACAGCATAGCACACCCATGTACCAGAGATGGAAACTCTTTGACCACTTCAACACCATCAATTACAATACAAACATCACGTGGAGGATGGAGAGGATCCAACACTTCTCTTACAACCACCACTGCCAAGGCACACCTCTCCAGCTCTTCTCCATCCTTGTCACCAACCTTAATAAAAAAAGAAAAGATTTAAAAAGAAGAAGAGAATTTTCCATCTGATTTAGTAATCTAAGGAGCCTGACACATACCTGGGCATCATATATTTGGGTTATATTACTACAGTGGGAATTATATTTCAAGTCCCACTTGAACTACAATTTTGACCTAATGTTAAATTGTTCCCACATTAATATCCCAGCATTTCTTTGTTTAAACTCTCTTGTGTTGGCTTATAACTACATACTTTTAACTATCTAGATTACAACTTTTCTTTGTCTAGAATAGGAATTTGTCCTGTTCACAGACAGTCAGAAATAGGGCTGTAACGAGTATCCGGGTGCTCGAGTACTCGCAATCTGCTCCCGAAAATTTGAGTATGAATATTCGCGACATCCAAGATCGCTAATTTGCGATCTTTATAAATATAGTAAATTGTTGTAAAATATTATCAAAATATTATCTGGGAATGATGTATTTTTCCTCTGGAATGCAGTTTAATGTAGGATTTTAAGTGTACAACCTAAAACAAGGCCGAAAGAGCTGCGGTAGCCACCGGAAGTAAACACATCTTTGTTGCGGAGAAGCTTCCGGCTTCAAAGTAAAACTAGTGAGAGCTTGTTTCAGTTCAAAAACTGAGACTGAAGTTCTGTTCACTGACAGAACTTTTGAAAAAATCAATTAGCTTTAACATCAGAGCTTTAGCTCCAGTTTTTACATTCTTTTGGTTATTATAAATCTTCAACAGTTGACGTAAATCACGAAACTCCAGTTTATTCTGAAGAAACACAGCCTCACGCTGCTGAAAGGCAGATGTAATCGATGTGAATCAGATGATTCTGCTGTGGAAAAAAACACTTTTTTCACACGGGCTCTGCACCAATATGTAATGCTTAGAACGTTAAATATCTAAGAACTTTGAGGATGAAAAAACTGTGGGGAACATTTTCAAGTTTTGTTGTTAAATGATACAAAACAGCAGTTATTTTTATCTTTTTCTGTTGTTTATGTTACTGCTGAACTTAACCAGAAAGCTGACAAAAAAAGTTTAAAATGACAAACAAAATGTCTTTCTATCTGAATCTTTTAGGGTTTTTTTTCCAAATCAGTTTTGTTGATTCTGATCTACAGTTCTAAATAAAGGTATAAATGTTGGTGATTCAATACAAATAATGTCAATTCTCCTCCATCTAGTAAATATTCACATAGCAGTAAACATTGTATTAAAAAGTAAGAATCGTGGTTCGATTCGTGAATCATTGAGATTGATTCGTGAATTGTATCGGATCGCCACTTGAGCAATGATCCACAGCCCCTGTCAAAAATACATCACAGGGTAAAGGTTCACAGTCTTATACATAGAATACAGCAGAGGTTCTTAACCTTTTTGACATTGGGGCCAAATTTCCCCAGTACAAAGTGATTCTAGGCCCATTCAAATATTAACATATTAATGTAAATTGATCCACATCTTGTTTGATATTTATTTAATAATTAAATCAAGTCACTTTATGGTTTATCCAAGTAAAACCTTGTGGGGAAAACAATGATACAATGTGCTCTTATGCTATCTTAAGGGGTCCAGAATAGTGGTGGGTGATATGACGACATAAAATCATCTTACGATCTCCAAAGCTGACACTGTGTCATTTTTGAACACAATTGACCATTTTAAAATACTGCTTCTGTTGCTGCCGTTTCTAGATGAAAATGATTTACCTGTTCAAGAGCCTTAAGTGTGCTTTGAATCCCGTCTCTGCAGCTCCTCACTTCCTCCTCACAACATCAATGAGCATGCAGAAGTGGTTGTCCAGAGATGCATTGGGTTTGAAGTGGAATTGTTGTTATTCTTCTGAATTCTGCATTTATCTTAAAAAAGAAAAAGTAAAATAAACATTACTTAGGGCACAGATATAAACATTTTTTAAATCTATCATTAGCTGCATTTACATGAATACAATTAAATGCTTCACGAACTAAAACTTCTACTTAAAATAAAAAAAAAAAAAAAAACTTTTAAAGTCCCCCTCCAATGAAAATCATGTGTTTTTAACAAGTATGTGCGGCATTTTTCTTCTGAAAAAGAACAAATGTAATACGAAATCATTCACTAAAAGTTGTTATCCCAACATCAGGAAATCTTGGAGGGACGGATTTTTTCCACAGTAGGAAGGCAGAGAAAGACTTTTCAAACTTGAATCTCCGGTGATGGGACGAGATATGAGCGCGAGCATTTGAAGTGGTCCCGAAATATTTGATTTAGCAGATTTTGCACACGGCACATGTAATGTCAAGCTCCTTACCCCAAAATTTGTGGAATCCGAAGTGAGCCCAAACATTTGCTTTCATTGCTGACGGGACAGGAGGAAACAACTTTCTTCTCACGTGCTGCGTGGCGCGCGCGCGCTTAATAAGATCCGCTCGGCTCCAAGAAAAAACTACGGTAGCCGTTTCGGGACAAACATTACGGCTTGCAAGTAAGCTAGCAGGTTCAAGCCATTAAATGAAATATATAAATTAAAATGTAGCTAACGGAAACGTAGCGATAACCAGACGAAACACAGACTTCATCAACTGTCATAATAGCCACGAACAATGATAAATGTATAAAGTTACTCACTTTTTGTTAAGAAGAAAGATAAGTATGAAGTCTTACCTAGAGAGATGCATGGAAAGTATTGTCACCTGCTCTCACCCCTGAAATGGTGGCTTCCGGAATGTTCTTTAGTCACGTGACACGGTCGGTCAAATGTTGTTTTTCGTACTTTTATTTTGTAAAACAAAACAAACAAACATTAACTTTCATAAAAGAAATGATTAAATAATATACAATAAAAAATGTTAATCCAGACATGACTAGACATGTTAAGAATGTGACATCACTCAATGACGTAACTTGATGACGTCACTGCGTGACGTCACTTGATGACGTCAAATGACGTCACCACCTCACCTATATAAGAGCCCGAAACCGATTTGGGGCACAGTCGTCAGCGACACCACTGGAAGGAGACTTGGAGCCTACAAAGTTACTCGATCCCTTAGAGCTGCAGAACGGAACTTGAGAAAGGACCGACTACACTCTGAATATTCATCGACTAAGTGACTTTTCAAGCATCAAACCCAAAATGTGTGACGTTGAAGACATTTCTGTGACTCTGCCAAAAATGGAGGATTTGAAGACTTCTCAAAAGCAGATGAAGAAAACGCTAAAAGCTGCTCTTGAAGACAACAAGACACTTGGAAAGCAGCTGAAGCGTCTCAGGAAAGACATGAAAAACCAGGAGCAAATGGAACAACTGTGTGATGGAGAGCAGCAAAGAGTCGACGAGTTAACTGGAAGCATTGCAAACATCACAGCAGAAATTACTGCAATTCAGTCTCGACTTCGACCCAAAAAAGAGCTGAATAAAGAACTAAATTTGAAGAAATCAGAAAGAAAAAGATTAGAGCAGGAGAACTCTACTTTGAAGTCCCAGCTGACCAAACTTCAACAAAAGATTACTCTCCAAGAGCCTATTGAATCTATCTATGAAAACGAAGCCAAACAAGTTGAACTTTTACAGCAGCAGGCTGAATTTTTTAGACAGAATGTTGAAGAGCTGAAACTTCAACATCAAAAACTAGAAGAGATGAAGGACAAGTATCCCACACTGTTAGGAGAAAAATCCCAGCTGGAAGGTCAGAACAAGGACCTGAAAGAAGAGATTTCAAACCTGAAACAGCAGTGGGAGACCACCGAAGACCTGGCTGTTAAATACAACTCTCAGCAGGAAGAATTGAAATCACTTCATCAAGAAGCAGAAGACCTCAAATGTGAAAGAGACAGATTGATAGATTGCCTGCAACACAAAAAAACACTGGAATCAGAATATCACGAGATGAAAGAAGAAACAGAGATGATGAAGAAAACTAAAACAGATCTGTCTGTGCAAACCGAGGAACTCCAGGACAAGATCAAAAATTTGACAGATCTGAAGGATAAACTGGATACTGTGAAGAATGAAAATATGGCTGTGAAGCAACAAGTAGATTACCAGCACAATATAATCTCATCTCTTCAGAACCACGCTGCACGTCTCCAGGATGAACTGACAATGGCGGCGCGCATTGACGCAGCGGCTCGATGCTCTCCTTTTCGGTGTTTTGTTTGGCTGTTTTCGTATGTAATGTTACTCGTTTGGAGCACATTCTGCTGGGCGAACAACATCTACAGCCGGCATGAGCCTTAAGATAGGATCACGGAGTGAACAAGTGGTTCAGACGATTTTTTTCGTTCTCACGACATCCCGATGGCTATAGCCAGGACCCCGGGCTCTCCGTGGTTTACCATCCCCGCGGGGAGGAGGCCGTCGGCGGCGGAGGGACAGAAAGCAGAAGCAAGCGGGCTGTCGGGGAGGAGTGCTGGCGAGGCTGCGTAAAAACCCGAACAAGCCACCGCTCCCTAGCATTTTCCTTGCTACGTGCGGTCCCTTGCTAACAAGATGGACGAACTGAGGCTTCAGGCAGCCACAAACAGGCTCGTCAAGGACTGTTGTGCTTTGTTTTTCACCGAAACCTGGCTTCATTCATCCATTCCGGCGCAGCCATTGAGCTAGCAGACCGCACGGTGCACCGCCACGACAGGAGCGGGGACTCCGGTAAGAGCAGAGAGAGGGGTTGTGCATATATGTCAACAACAGCTGGTGCACAACTCTAAGACTGTTGACAGTCACTGTTCCCCGGACCTGGAGTTCAATGACTGTTAAATGCAGACCCTTTTACCTTCCGAGGGAGTTTACTGCTGTCATGGTAACTGCGTGTGTTTACCGTTCCACCAATGCTTAATGCTAACCGCTCTGGGGCTCCTTCATAGTACAATTAGCAGCTGGCAAGACAAGCATCCTGAGGCTGCATGCACATGTTATTGCTGGTGACTTCAACCATGCTGAACTCAAAACTGTGCTCCCTAAGCTCTATCAGCATGTGAAATGCTGGCAACAAGAGGAGCTAAAACACTGGACAAGGTCTACTCCAACATCAAACACGGCTACAGGGCTATACAACTCCCACACCTGGGCCAGTCAGACCACATGTCCCTGCTCCTAGCACCAGCATACATGCCCCTCAGGAAACAGGCTACCATAATAAGGACTGTTAAAACTTGGCCTGAAGAGGCCTCTCCACCAGCTGCAGGACTGTTTTGAGAGAACCCAACTGGGACATTTTCCATCAAACGGACCTGGAAAAGCACACAGCGGCAGTACTCGGTTACATTAAACACTGTACTGATTCTGTCACTGTGACAAACGCATCCGGGTTTATCCTAATCAGAACCCTGGATGACCAGAGAGGTCCAACTCCTGCGGGGAGAGAAACACAGCGTTCAGGTCTGGTCATGGAGCTGTACAGTGCTACAAGAGCCAACCTGAAGAGAGGCATTCGGCAGGCCAAGAGGGGACTACAGGAAGAGGATTGAGGACAATTTCAGAATGAATAACACCAGGCAGGGGTGGCAAGGGATCCAGCACATCACCAACTACAGCCGAATCCTGCTGCTGTCGACGGGGACCCTTCACTGGCAGAGGAGAGCTTAACCCTTCTTTGCTCGTTTCGAGCGGAGACCTCCAGAGGCAGCTGCATCAGCGTCCACATTCCACTGCGGCTCCTCCCTCATTGTAGAGGAGCACGAGGTGAGGCGCACGCTGAAGGCTGTGAATCCCAGGAAGGCTGCTGACCTGATGCATCGTCGGACGGGTGCTGAAGGGACTGCGCAGACCAGTTGGCGGGGGTCTTCACCAGGATCTTCAACCAGTCCTTACTCCAGTCTACTGTTCCACCATGTCTAAAGTCCTCAGTCATTATTCCTCTACCCAAAAAATCCACAATCAGCAGCCTAAATGACTATCGGCCAGTTGCACTCACTTCAGTCATCATGAAGTGCTTTGAAAAACTGGTAGCGTAGTCACACTTGTTCCCACTCCCCACCAACATTGGATAGTCATCAGTTTGCATACAAGGCAAACAGATCCACGGAGGACGCCATCACACCACCACTCTCCACACAGCTCTGTGTCACACCTGGAGCAGTCGGGGAGCTACGCGAGGCTGCTCTTTGTGGATTTCAGCTCCGCTTTTAACACATCCATCTCCCGCACAGACTGGTATCCAAACTGGAGCCCTTGGACTCTCAGATTCAATCTGCCTCTGGATCCTGGACTTCCTGACAGGCCGCTCTCAAGGGTGAGAGTAGGGGCCCACATGTCTACAGCCCTCACCCTCAACACCGGCTCCCACACAGGCTGTGTGCTCAGCCCCCTCCTCTACACCCTCCTACACCCACGACTGCACCTCCACCCACACCAGCAACACCATCATCAAGTATGCTGATGACACCACAGTGGTGGGGCTCATTTCCGGGGGGGATGAGTCTGCCTATCGGGACGAGGTGGAGCGACTCTGCATCTGGTGTGGGGACAAAAACCTGCTCCTGAACATCAAGAAGACCAGGGAACTGGTGGTGGATTATAGGAGGAAAGAAAACGGTCATCAGCCCCTGTACATCGGCGGGGACATGTGGAGAGGGTGGCTGCCTTCAAGTTTTTGGGGCATCAACATCCAGCAGGACTTGACCTGGAGTGCTCACACCACTGCTCTGGTGAAGAAGGCCCCAGCAGAGAATGTACTTTCTCAGACTTTTGAAGAAAGAACAACCTGGGTGCAGAAAATGCTGTGTGTCTTCTACCGCTGCTCCATTGAGAGCATTTATGACTTATTGTGTTTGTGCCTGGTTCTCCAGCTGCACAGCAGCAGACAGAAAAGCACTCCAGAGGGTCGTCTCCTCAGCCAGAAGATCATCGGCCACCCCTCCCATCTCTGGAAGAAGAAGTACAGCTCCCGCTGCCTCAGGAAAGCTGAAAAACATTTTACAGGATTCATCCCACCCCGGACATTCTCTGTTTACACTTCTGCCTTCAGCAGAAGATACAGAACAATAAAATCGAGGACAAATAGACTAAAAAACAGCTTTTACACCCAGAGCCATCACATTTTTAAATGCTGCTAATTGAGTGCCTTTTTATTATAATGTTTTAACTTCCTTGTGTGGTTGGCTGGATGTGTGTTTGAATCTAATATGTGTGTATATATGTATATATATTTATATATATATAATATTTCATTTTATTATCTATTTATTTTTCACACCAAAGAGGAGTGCACTCAATTTCGTTGTATTTTGTACAATGACAATAAAGTTATTCTATTCTATTCTATTCTAACTGGACGACCTGCAGACCTATCCTCAGGAATACAAAGATCTTCTGGACGAGTACATGGAAACAATGGAAGAAATGTCTTGTCTGGAGGATCTTGTGAAGACGGAGGAAGAGGAGGTTGAAGGTTTGAGAACCAAGAAGGACGAGCTGCAAGAGCTGGTTATTAAATACAACTATCAGCTGGATCAGCTTTCTGTCCTCAAAGACCAAGCAGAGGCCCTCAAACAAGAAAAGCAGCAGATGACGGATCTTCTCCAACAAAAAGAAATGGTGGAAGCTCAGTACTTAGAACATAAAACTGAAGCTGAAAAACTGGAACAAACAAAGAGAGATCTAACTGAGGAAAATGAGGACCTGAAGAACAAGCAAAAAATAATTTCAGGCTTTCAGACTTGACACTGAAAAAGGAGAATCTGACTGCAAGGAAAGACAATGACTTTCTCCGGAATAAAAACAAAATTCTTGACATTCAGATTCAGTCAGCGTTTTTATACGTGTATTTATTGTGCCTTTTATTAATAGATTTATGTCTGCTTTTTATATTGTTGTTATTTAGACCTTGAGTTTGTAATCAAATTATTTATTAAAAAAAAAAAAAAGTTTTGTAATTTACTTCCATTGTACTTGGATTTTTATGTATATTGGTCTTAGATTTTTATATCTATATCTTTGTACCTTTTATATACAAATTTATACTTAAAAAACTAAAAAAAAAAAAAAAATCCTCTCCAGGAACCGTCACCTTAACGTGGTGGAGAGGTTTGCGTGCCTGAGTGATCCTTGGACCCAAGCTGTCTGTGGTTATTGACCCTGGTGGGGTCTTCAATGGCAGACAGAAGGTCTTAAGTGACGGGCCAGACTAAGAGCGGTTCACCGTGTCAGCAATAGCAAGACTCACTTTTGTTTTCTCTTTCAGGTCATTATTACCGGGCCCTAGTCTGGAGCCAGCCCCAGAGTTGGGGCTAATTGGCGACCTCCTGGAATCCTGGAGTCATGGAAGGAATCGAGTTTATGGAAGGAATCGAGTTTACCATTATTACAAGACACTGAGTCACAGAACCAGAGGGAACAGACCTATAAAAAACACATGAGCCAGATGAGGTGATAGGACAGGATTATTACCATGACCTGGGAATTATTTTTCTGATGATCAGTGTTTTTTAAAATTTGACGAAAATTACTTTTAAAGACAACAATTTCGCTTACAACAGATTATTTCAAATCTTCTTCATTTTTACATCAGTCATTTACAACTATGTATTACTACATAATAAACTCATGTCTATCAAGAAAATAAATTATAACCATGCTTAAAGAATTATCCTGACGTCTTTTTATTCAGATTTATTGGGTATTTAGCAAAAAGAAAAAGAAAACATTCAACTAAATACCAAAACTACACAAGAAGATTTCAGGTACTGGAATTGAACCCATTTTCTTTTGAATCAAATCAATTCTGTAATCACTAAAGGTTTCTTCATCTATGGAGTGACGGCTGATTGGACCACAGAAATGTGAATGGCGGATCATTTGACTGCAGTCAATTTGAAGATAGAGTTTCAAATCCAACCTGGGGAAAATTGACATTTTAATTTATTTCATCCACGCAAAAGAATATGTCAAACATTCAAAAAATGGCTGTAAGTTAAATTGTCTTTTACAATGTTCATAACTTTTTTATTTCTATCAGCATTTTGGAAGTTTTTTAATCCCCTTTGCTTTGTTTCGATTGAGCATCCAGTTTTCAGGAGGGCGTCCAATGGGTCTTGTAGTTTAAAGTGTGACGGTTTTAACAGAATTTTGGACCTGCAGGACGACCTCATGCATCAGGTACTCCTTAGCCTACCCTGACTTTGTGGAGGCGGTCAGGTTCCACCAGGCGTTTGAGGAGGCACGGGTGATGTCACTTCAGCCTGGACAGGAGGAACGGGCTCTTGTTGGCTTTGTCGGTAGGCTGTTGTGACTCTTCAGCCAAATGAGGGACACCTGTGTAGGAGGGCGTGGCTACAGACAGAGCAGGGAGGATTTCCTTCATTTTAGGCAAAACCAGCGTGGAGGAGAGAGAAGATGCTCGGAGCCCAGCGTGTGGTCCTGGACACGTGGGCACAGCCGCGGAACGAGAGATCTGGGGAGAGCCGGAGACACGCCACAACCTGATGTCCGGGAGACGCAGAGCGCGACCTACGGTCATTGCGGGTCCAAATCCAGGCAGTGGCTAGCAGCACGCCGGCGGGAGGAAGACCCGAGGAGGGAGGCGG
Organism: Oryzias javanicus; assembly: GCA_003999625.1. Lineage (NCBI taxonomy): Eukaryota > Metazoa > Chordata > Actinopteri > Beloniformes > Adrianichthyidae > Oryzias > Oryzias javanicus. The sequence continues at coordinate 22,623 of ML136831.1, forward strand.
CTCATCCGAAGACGTGTTTTTTTTTGTGCACCGCCGCTTGGAGACGTAGAGGGGTGAACGGGCTTCACCCCTCCCAAAGTTAAGTGTCCCACAGTTACCAGGATTTGTTGCACAGCCTGCAGCTCAATCGCCAGTGTTTTTATTTGGGTTTTAGAAACAGATTTTTATTATTGCATGACCTGGTGTGTTCTTTTAAATCTATTTGTTGGTTTGTTTTATTGCATGCTCACTGGCAGCACGGAGTGCAGGACTGTATACCGACTGAAGAGACTGAGGCTGGGACGAGAAGAAAAGCGGACCATTGCATGGACAATATTCACCTCCAGTTTGAATTTTTTTTGTTGTCTTGTACCTTTTTTGACCTTTTTAAAACAACTGGTTTTGTTATTGTTTTAGATCATTGTATTAAACATATTTTATGAGTAAAGGCTGCTGCTGTCTTTTGAAGCAACTGGTAAACTCCCCAGCGGGTCCATAAAATTGATGTAGTTTCGGGGCTTCACCCTCGCCCTTCTGACAGCTTTGGAAACTTTAAATCCGAGACCCTGCAGAGCCTGTAATAGTCTGAGAAGAAGAGGATCTGTTTCTTAATCATTAAGAATCATGACACAGTTTGTCATCAGTATGAGGTGATGAGCCTTTTTTAGCTTTAACTAACGAGAACACCAGATTATGAGAAGATGGAGAACAGGTGTGTCTGATGTTGCAATAATCAGATCAACCTGTGTCCCCTAACTGAAATGTCTACCCATTTCATTTATCAGTTTTGTCAACTTCTCACGGAGGAAGGTTCCTGCTCCAGGTACACAGATGGAGAACGCCGTACGCTTCGTCAAGGCCAGAGAGAAAACAGAAAGCTGCTGCGTCTGCATCTGCTGCTGCTGCATTCTGTCTTCCAGCGGCAGCAGCATCAGCAGCCATTGGACCATTGGACTTTAAGCACCAGGCTTTAAAGGGGTTTATTTGAGGCTGAAAAAGTGGATCTTAATACAGGACCTTGTGAAAATGAGCTCACTCTAAGCACCAGCCTCTCCGGTCAGTGCCGGTGTAGGTAACATATGTGCTCGGCCTGTCAGAACGGCTCAGGGGCTTGCAACGAGTGATGACGTCTCAATGTTTGATCGGCTGTAAACCGAATACATTTGTTTTGCTAATAAGTTTCCCCGTTATCAATATCTTCTTACTTATTGAATTATATTCAAATTTGGTATAACAAAACACCAGGTATGCCTTTAAATTGGAAATGGAATCATTATGAGGGAAAATAATTTGATTTGATTTTTCCTCTACCCCCCCACTATTATCATGTCACCATCTGCTAATCCTCATCTCTTTCAGGTACAACTTTCTTTTTTCTTTCCTCATCATCTTCCAATAGACCCTTCTCACTGTGACGTCAGAGAAAACAGTGACAAGGCCGTGAGCCAGATACGCAACTTCAGCTTAATGGATTTAGACGGGAAACCAAAGAACTAAACACTGGTGGAGACAATTTGCTATAAATAATAAAAGGTAACCTAACCACTTTCAACAGAAAAATATCAGATATTTATTTTAGGAATGTCCTGCAGAACTGTATTCTTATTTCATGTCTTGGATCGTTCACAAATCTAAACACAAATTTGTTTGATATCCTCCAACATTGGATGAATAGTCAATTGCCTTTTTCTGGCATCAGTTTCTAATCATTTTGATCATGTTTTACCTTTATTTTTCCAGGAATAGAATAGAAAACATTATAACAGGAATACATTTGACTTTAATGTCAAACACGCTGGAATTGACTGACTTTTGCTCTACAATGATTATGTGAGCACGGGAATTTAGGCAACTTTTAACTGGTGAGAAAAGAGCCGGTCATGTCTGTGGTTTTCCCCTAGTGGAACGTTCTTTTTAATTTTGGTCTGGACACAACACCATGTTAACTTACTTAGGCTCTAAATGACACAAATCCATCCAGATAAATATTGATTTCTCAACAGCAGCCTACTTGAGAAGGAAGTGTACTTGGACTTCCAAATAAGCACCTGCAAGCAGCACGACTTTACTTGGAAATGACAGAGTGTAGACTTTTGATGCACAAAAGTATTAGGTAGGAATATTTCAAATGAAAATATCCCGATAAAGTATGAAAATGTTTGTTTGCAGCAACACAAGGCTGCATGAAATAAATCATTTGGAAGGTGACTTTTGGAGGGATTGTAGTTTAATGTTGAGAAGGCCTTAAGGAGGTTTTGTTCTGGATATTTGTGGGAGTTAATTGTACTGAGAGGAATCTGACGGGAAGAATCCAGGTAAGTTGTTAATGTAAAAAATGAAAGGCTAAAATAAACGGTGAGACAGCAGATTGTTGAAGTGAGATTTGGTGTGCGATTGTCGCCATCTTGTGGTAAATGAAACACATTGCAGACTGTGTGTTTGCAGCTGAACAAGCAAGATGAGATGCACATGAAAAATATCCATATTCCTGTGTCAACGTTAAATAGAACGTTTGGACGAGTGGTCTAGTGGGAAGTATAGCTCAGTGGTAGAGCTCTTATCTTTATAATCATGAGGTGTCTGGTTTGAAACCAGATGTTTCCCATTTTCAAAATGACATATTCACTTTACCAACTTATTACAAACTCTAAATACAAGTGTTTACGTCTAAGAATATCGCTAGGAAATGGCACTTGTTAATTCAACTCAAAACCATTATTATTATTATCATTAAAACCTTGATGAAATACTAAAACAAAAATGTATTTTGTTGATTTTTAAATCAGAAGTTATTAGTCAAGGATTTCTTCTTCAAAGATGCCCTGAATGCAACCAAACACTAATAGTTCTGTCATCAGTCCTCAGCATCTTGGATAATACAAGAGTGCTTCATCCCTCTCAAATACTTTTTATACAATTTTTCACTTCTCAGAGTCACTTCAAACTTGCCTTGCAACTAATACATTGACTGATGTGGTTTATGTCATGCATTCATCGTAGACAGTCCACCTTATTTCTAGCCCCCATGAGCCTTTGCGTGAATTATGGGCGACACTTCCTGTAGATGCCAGAACTTGCATTTATTTACTGTTTCTATTTATTATTCAATCTGATTTTAATTATGGAAACATCTTTGCCCACTGGACAAAGGAATTCCAGGATCTCCTTGATGGGAATCATTCCCCAGTTTTCAGGCTAAAGCACAAGTGTGTTCAAAACACTGAGGTCAGTTATGAAGACTATCAAAATGGATCTTGGTTCATTAGAGTTGTAACAATTCATTACGACAACAATTGGATTAGAATCTATATTAGGGGTTGCCTATTGGATTCAGCTTCAGTACTGGATCAGTTGGAATAATCCAAATGACCTAAAATCCCACCAATGATGGATTTAGACTCAATTTCCACCAGTGTGACTCAGATAGAAATACCTGGTGCTGATGATGAAGGTTCCAGATTCCTTGTTTTTAATTTGAATGTGTACAAACAAACAAGTCAAAAAGATTTAATATTAAATGAATTGATATTTTAGTTTTCCAAAGTTCAGCCCACCGTTGTTTTTCACAAGAATGTATCACAAAAGAACTTTATTAGAAGACTGTATGGTCACACATTGGACTGGAATGATGGTTGCTCATTAGCATCACATTTGTGTTGTTTGCTGGGATTGAGCATTGGTCGTTTTTACCTTACAGTCTATATGAAATGATATTTTCAAAGAGCAATTATAAGATTGAATTATTTCATGTCAATAAGATATGTTGATTTGCTTCTACTTTAGACAGATCAATCTGGAGGATTAGAAAAACAATGAAACATTAAATGAATGAAACATTTAATTAAGAATGAATTGAAACTGTCTCTCTAAGTCCCACAATAAAACATTTTTTTCTGTTTTAGGATTGTTCATGATATGTTTGCTTAAAGGGCATGAATCTGATTTTCAAATTTGACTTTGTTAGGCAAACATTGCAGAAAAGGCTCCTGATGATGGCCGCGTGCACATGGCTGAACCATTCAAGTTCTGTGTTTTTCAGACGTCAACAAACACAGACAAAGGTAGGTTATGAGTTTAAAGTAACACGCAAAAATCTTTCAGCATTCTCCCCCCATCTTTTCAAAGAAGATACATAAATGAATAAAGAAACATTTCTTTATGAGCTTAGACTCCTCTAACCAGATGTTAAATGTCTGCAGTGGTTGCAGATGACTTCACCAAGACTGTGCTGGTGGGAAATAGATCCTTCTACTGTGGATGCACAGACTTGCCTGACAGCACTTGGTAAAATAACAACTATCTTGTAAGAACATGAATGCCAAAGAAATAAAAGGTCTGGTCACTCTGATTTTTCATCTGCAGGTTTGGTAAACCTGTAGAAGAGGAAGAGATTCTGTCGCTCTTTCCTGACGATATGATAAAGGTAATAGAGGATGATGTGATAGAAAGCAAATCCTGTAGTTTATTACATATTCACACTTTGCACTTTCAGGCACTCCATGAGAACCTGACCACAGGGAAAGTGCGTTCCAACAGGATGTACCTGCAGAACCCAATGTCCTCATTACCACTGAAACAGCACTTGAAGCCGAGGACGCTAAACTGAAGTGCACCGGGTATATTCAAATCTCATCAGTTGTGTGTTCATACATTATTTGTTCTGATATTTCCCATCTCGTCAGATCTTTCAGCTGCTGAGGGCCATTGAAGATGCCACAGGAGTCAGGTCCTTCATCCAGAAAGAGGGTCCAGATCCTGGATCACGTTTTTGACGTCATGCTCCCAGAAGTAAGATTCTCTATTTTGTTTGCCAAATATAAGTCTACTTTTAGGGGATTTTGGTCAACATTTCACCTTGAGTGTAGAAACCAAAGCAGTGCATTCTTTGTTTTCTCACCAGGTATAATTGGATCTTTTCCTTGTTTTTCAGATCCTAATCAGCATCCTGACAAACCAGGGAGAGACGAGACTGCAGGTAGAGACTCTGCTGGCTCGGGGCAGCATTTTGGAATTCATTAACTCTGTTGTTGTTCTGTTTTTAAGAGCTGAGTGTTTGGTTTGACTTGTTTGTTAAAACTGTTGAGTTGTTAATTTACCTTGCTTGATTCAGTTTACATTGATTTAGACTTTACATACAAATAAAGTTTATTTAAAACTTGTGCTCGTCTCAAGTTCTTCATGTTGTATGATGGAGTCATGAGGAAAACTTGATCTATAAAGGTAAGTTGCTTCTGTAGCAGGACACTTCTTTAATTTGATTTAATGAATCTAATATGTATGAGCACTTAACAAGATGTTCCAGAGGGAGATGGCAAAGCGCTGGAAGAACCTCCTAAAACTTTTTTCCCAACACATCCAAGGAGGACCATGATCGAGTCTCGCCAAGTTCTATCCAGGATGTGAAGAACCGTCCCATTATCTTCAAGTACTGCATTAAATGAACAACATACGTACATGTGTTTCTTACAGTTTCATTTGCAGCTGGACTCCTAATTATATATTCTTTCAAAACAACAAAACTTAATTACAGTCAACAGCTTTTTTTTATATGTTTAATTAATATTGAGATAAATCAACAGCCAGCTCAGGATTTTAGGCTATAGTTTGAATGTTTTTGCTTTTATGAATACAAATATTCAGGGCATACAGAGCAACAAACTAAACAAAAAGCAATCCATTAGATCGAGTTTAAATAGCAACGTTTGAATATCTTGTACTGAACGTATTCTCCCTTGATATAAATAATGGTACAATCCGTGCTCTCTCTTCAGACGTCTGTCTATGATGCTGTTTACAATTAATGTAGCATTACATTGCTTATCCATGACACTTAGCTTAAATAGCAATGCCTTAGGGGAAAAATGTGATTTTTGTAAACTAAAAATGACATCAGCGGCAATGAAAATCTCAACAGAACACTGAGATTGTCAAGCAA
>ML136832.1:5000-28529 GCA_003999625.1 Oryzias javanicus
TTAACCTGTAACTCGTGAACCGTAGCTCGTAGAGACTTGGAAGCGGGCTCCGTCGGCCATAATTCGGCCACGCTGAACACGCTGGAGGTGTCCCCGAGTCTCTACGACCTTCCGTTCAAAAGTTACGCCCAAAAGTACCCCAAAAGTGGGCGGAGCTCAGGAACCGTACGTCCGAGAGGCGTGGGGACAGCGCCAATCGGTTTCTAACCCCCGTGTCGTGGGGGAAAAGTTTGGTTTCATCTCTCTACGACCTTCCGTTCAAAAGTTACTGGGGGCGACAGACCAGCAAAAAACCCTATATACCTAACCCTAACCCTAACCCTAAACCCTAACCCTAACCCTTAACCCTAACCCTAACCATACTTAACCCTAACCCTTAACCCTAACCCTAACCCAACCCTACCCTAACCCTAACCCTAACCCTACCCAACCCCAAACCATGTCCCACGCAAGCCAATCATACCTCACCACGTTCGGCCCGGCCCACTGACCGACATATCCGAAGGAGGTCCGGCTGCAAAGCCCACAAGTGGTACCTCCAACTTCAAAAATTTGCACTCAAAAGTTACCCCCAGTAGACTCCAAATGGTCCAAAACGTGCTCCTAAGTGGTTTCTGGGGGGACCATTTTGGCTCAAAACACTTAGAACATTTTCCGCCAGGCCTCATCCTGGAATCCCATTGGTCGAGAGGTTTTTCGCTTATAACTCCCGAACCGTAGCTCGTAGAGACTTGGAAACGCTCTCCGTCAGACATAATTCGGCCACGCTGAACACGCAGGAAGTGTCCCCGAGTCTCTACGACCTTCCGTTCAAAAGTTACGCCCAAAAGTACCCCAAAAGTGGGCGGAGCTCAGGAACCGTAGGTCCGAGAGGCGTGGGGACAGCGCCAATCGGTTTCTAACCCCCGTGTCGTGGGGGAAAGTTTGGTTTCATCTCTCTACGACCTTCCGTTCAAAAGTTACTGGGGGGCGACAGACCAGCAAAAACCCTATATACCTAACCCTAACCCTAACCCTAACCCTAACCTCCAACTTCTAACAATTTGCACTCAAAAGCTACCCCTAACCTCCAAATGGCCAAAACCCTAATATACCTAACCCTAACCCTAACCTTAAACATTTTCCGCCCCTCATCCTAACCTAACGAGAGTTTTTCGCTTGTAACTCGTGAACCGTAGCTCGTAGAGACTTGGAAGCGGGCTCCGTCGGCCATAATTCGGCCACGCTGAACACGCTGGAGGTGTCCCCGAGTCTCTACGACCTTCCGTTCAAAAGTTACGCCCAAAAGTACCCCAAAAGTGGGCGGAGCTCAGGAACCGTACGTCCGAGAGGCGTGGGGACAGCGCCAATCGGTTTCTAACCCCCGTGTCGTGGGGAAAAGTTTGGTTTCATCTCTCTACGACCTCCGTTCAAAAGTTACTGGGGGGGCGACAGACCAGCAAAAACCCTATATATCCTAACCCTAACCCTAACCTAACCTAACCCTAACCCTAACCCTAACCCTAACCCTAACCCTAACCCTAACCCTTACCCCTAACCCTAACCCTAACCCTAACCCTAACCCTAACCCAACCCTAACCTAACCCTAACCCTAACCCTAACCCTAACCCTAACCCTAACCCTAACCCTAACCGCGTCTGTAACGACTTAATGAATGTAGTTAAGCCGGCGTCTCCCAACTTACCCACACAGCTTTCATTGAAGGAAACGCCCGCAACTGGGCCTATAAACAATAACAATCCTCAGAGAACATTATGAAAAAATATTGAATCTGAGGCTGATAAGCTGGCCCAGTTTTCCACACAGGAGTGGCGTGGGCCTTATGATGTGGCCTGCGTATGGGCGAAGCGTTCGCTTGGCCGACGACTTCGACAGGAGGCCCTGGATCGCTGCCAGGCGGTCATCATCGCCAGATTTGCAGACCCGGCCCCTCCTCCGGATCCACCGGCTCCACCTCAGCAAGCAGACGCAGAGGAGCACCTCGTCATCGAGCTGGCTCCATCATCTCCTCCTCCGGCCCAGCGTCTCCCCAACAGACAGCCGAGCCCAACAGCTGCAGTCCCTGGAACATCTGCAGCATCAACGACACCTGCAGCATCGTCGACACCTGCAGCATCAATGGTATCTGCAGCATCAGCAGCAGGAACATCTACGGCACCTGCAGCAGTAGCAGCAGCAGCATCAACGGCATCTGCAGTAGTATCTTCAGCAGCATCTGCAGTACCTCCTCCTCCCAGCGATGTGCACCGAATCACCACGGTGGCACAAATCCACGCTCCTCCTCCAGCCCCAGCCACCACACTTGTCTCAGTGGAGACTATGACTGAGCGCACCGGCTGGGATTGGTCACCTGTCTTCGATATTGGGGAGGTGAGTGACCTTGAACCTTCACCTCCAACATCTCCTCCTCACCTTTCTCCTCCAAGGCCTCTTCCTCGGCGTGAGATCCGCTTACAAGCGGGATCCCTCCCTCAAGCAGCTGTGCGGGTCCTTAACATGGACACAGCTGTCTCTGTCAGCCAGGAAGAGATTGTTCCTGACCCGGCACCACCTTCAACACAGAGGGGCACGCACATCAAGCGCGATGACTTGATTGCTCTTCTTTCCCTCCAAGAGCAGTAAGTCTCCTCCTCTCCTATCAGCGCTGCGGGCAACAGAGGGTACCACCTCACTCCTGCCACCCTCTCCAAACTGAGATCAGTGTGCAGTCTCGCTGACCACGAGCCTGCTGATCCCACCAGCAGCTGTGCAGTGTGTGTTCCTACTCGACATCCTAACACCCTCGCAAATTTACAGAGTGGCATCTTCAAATCCACCAGAAGACTGCTGTGATTGGAGACTCCAATATCAGCAAACTTCCACCTCTTAAAGCTGATGACATTCAGTTTGACAGCTTTCCTGGAGCCAGGTGGCAACATGCTGAGTTCCTGATTAAAACCGCCACCTGCCACGTTCAACCTGAGATATTTTGTTGTCGTTTGGACTCAATAATAGGTCCAGAAAGACAAAAAAGCTCCGGTGACTGAAATGCTTAAGACTCTCACTGTGGCTCAGGATAGATTTCCTGATGCCACTATTCTGGTCCCTGTGATCAGCTTTTCACCCTTTCTCCCCCTGAAGAGAAGGCTGTCCTCCTGCATCTCAACCAACACATCCAGGAATTGGAGGACCACATCCCTTATCCTCCTGATCTCTTTGAGACCGAGAGAGACAACATCCACTGGACCCCAGATACGGCAAAGAGGTTGCTGGAGCACTGGGGCCCCTGGTTAAACTAGTTTGTCCCCTTAACCTGTCTCAGAGGGAGGGGAAAGATGGAATAATTAATCTTTGTTCTAACTTTCTTCTTTCATCTTCGCAGCTCTCCCTTTTGAGCAGAGGTCTCACCTTCATCCCTCTCAGGGTAACAGTAAGAATTTGCTTTATCAATCTAGAAATGATCTGCAAGAATATCATAGAAGGATTAAGCTAATAATGCATTATAAAGATAAAGGCACCATTCAACCTCAGCCTTTTACACAGAAGTCAGAGTGGATGCCTCCTTCTGTCACTTTGCCAGCTCAGATCAACCTTCTGTTTAATGAGGATCTTTCTTATTTTCAAAATAATTTTAAAATAACTCAAAATAACCTAATTTAACTCATGCTGAAGCTAAGGCGTTAAAGGACTTGGCTCAAAACAAAAAGATAGTTTTATTAACCAGCTGATAAAGGCAGCTCCACAGTTATTATGGATAGAAATCATTATTTATATGAAGGTTACAGACAGTTAAATGATAAAACTTATTATCGTAAACTTAATAAACCTATTTATTTAGATACCATCCCCTTAGTTGATAATATTATTAATAATCTTTTGAAAAAGAAATTTATTAATCGTAAAAAAAAACCTACCTTCAGGGCGATTCGGAACCGAGATCTAGACGCTTTTACATGCTTCCTAAAATCCATAAAGAACCTCAAAAGTGGACTATTCCCTTTGTGATTCCTCGGCAGACCTATCGTATCTGACTGTGGTAGTGAAACTTATTTTACAGCTGAATATCTGGACTTTTTTCTTAATCCACTGTCCATCAAACATGACAGTTATCTTAAAGATACTTATGATTTTATTGCAAAAATTAAGGACTTACAGATTCCATTGAACTCATTATTGTTTACCATGGACATTGACAGTTTGTATACCAATATAGATCATAAAGAAGGAATGGACGCTATCAGGAGAATTTTTCAAAAATATCCTGATAAATTGCGCCCTGACAAGGAGTTACTGGAACTCCTAGAAATTAATTTGAACAGAAATGATTTTGAATTTAATGGGAATATTTTGTTCAAATTAAAGGCACAGCTATGGGGAAGAAATTTGCCCCCGCTTATGCTAATATCTTCATGGCAGAGTGGGAAACTACAGCTTTAGCCAAATGCACTCTTAAACCATTATGTTATTTCCGTTATCTGGATGATATTTGGGGCGTGTGGACACATTCTGAGTCAGAGTTTGAGGTTTTTCTGAGGACCCTTAACAGTCATAATCCTCCATAAAACTCAAATCAACTTGCCACACTTCCTCAGTTGATTTTCTAGACACTACTACTTATAAAGGGACTAATTTCCATATTACACATACATTAGATATTAAAGTTTTTTTTCAAACCCACTGATACACATTCTCTGTTATTCAAAACAGTTTTCATCCAAAACACACATTTGCAGGCTTAGTTAAATCCCAACTCCTTCGCTTCCATAGAATCTGTACTCAGCATTCTGATTTTAAGAGGGCTTCTAAAATTCTCTTCTCTGCATTATCCAAAAGGGGATATGCTCGCTCTTTTTTAAGGAAATGCTTTAAATCTTTTCAGGAACCAAAAGTGATTGACGTGTCCCCTCTTTTACCTATAATCACCACTTACTCCTCATCCACACGCAAAATGGTGGGGGTCCTTAGAAGAAACCTCAAAAGTTTTGCTCAGGACCAGGGTTTGCTCAAGGACCACAGATTCTTACCTGCGTATAGACGCAATAAGAATCTTTGTGATGTCCTTGTCCGTGCCAAACTTCCTACTCTCACACAGCCTAGATCCAGAGCGCTCTCCTCCTTTTTCAAACATAAGGATTGGCTGTGCAGCCATCATAATAAAAACGTTTTTCCGTCCCTGTGCAGAGGCAGTCCTCACACCAAAAACTGCATTTATGTCATTTCTTGTTCTATCTGTGGTATGCAGTATGTGGGTGAGACAGGGAACACAATTTTGGTCAGATTTACTCAACATAGGTATAATATTACAAACAACAAAATACAGATACTTACTTGGTACAACATTTCATTTCCCATGGATGGAACGCTGTAAAAGCAACAGTCGTGCAGTCCACCCCAGGTGGTCTACTTCAGAAAGGAGGAGAATGGAAAGAAACTGGATTAACAAACTAGACACTCTACATCCCAGGGGTTTGAATGAAAAAAGAACTACATTACTCCTTTAAACACACTTTTTTTAGGAAGTCTGTAATTTTTCGTTTCCCCTCTAGAGGGAGACATTTAACCCCTTCTCTATTTTCCACATGTGTCTAATAATGTCTCTAACCTCCAATTCATCAGAGGGAGTTATTATCTTGTTCTTGTGTGGTTCTTTATTACCTTACCCTAAAAATCTTTTATTCTAAACTTAACCACCTCCATTTACAGAGCCCTAAACCTAATTTATCTTATTTACAGACTTTGAAGAACTAATATTCTTGTTTATTTATCCTAATCATAACCATTCCCATGTATGATATTCTAAACTTAATCTATTCTCATAAATATCATATTTACTACTGATTATAAGGGCAATAACAGCTTTTCATGTTTTATTGGGGGAGGATGGAACGGGGTAGGGACAGAAATGGCCCGTGCAGCTTGGAACTCCATGCTTAATAGCTTGGAGTTCCTATCCAAATCTCAACTCCTAACCCGCCCGTGCCCTCTGTTTCTCTGCTCTGTTTCTCTTTTCTTCCCCTATATTACTTATCTCCATTCTATATAGGTTTCAGTTCCAGAAAATGTTCTAATTTTCTCTATTATTGAATATTAACAATATTCTTGTACTGTTAAAATACATCTATTTATATGGTCACTGTGATAATGGCAGTCAGCCACTTTGGTATATTATTTGAATTTTAAAGTCTTTTATTGATTTTATGTCTGACATTTGGATTCTCTATGATGTTTATAGTTTTTAATTTTATGTTTAATAAGGTTTTACTTAAATATATTTCATTCATGTTGAATCTTATATTATATTCCATAACTTGAGGGTCATTGAACACAACTCTCCGTGTTCCATAATTCCTACGCTTCAGCAAGAAAGTGAAGCGACTCTCTGCCCGGAGACAAGCTCCTGATTGGCTTGGGCCGAGCCAATGACGTTACCTGTTTACATCTCCTGTGAGCACGAGCGCTCCACGATTCTCCAAGCTGATACTACACGGAGCAGACCCTCGCCTGTTCGTCTACAGGTTTTGTTGTGTATTTAAGCCTAGCCTGAAGAAGACTCTTTCCTGTTCGAAACGTTGCTTTTTGTAGGCTTGTATATAGTTTTTTTTGTTCACCTGTTCGCTCCAAATAAACCGAGTTTTATCGGTAAAAAGCCCGTCTCTCCTCGCTTTGTCGCCGCTAGCCTCCAGCCGCTCAGTGCTACCAAGGTGAGCTAAGCTATTAGCTTGAACACCGTCGGCCATTTTAGCTATGCAACCCTGGGCAGATGATGAGGGCTGGACGGTGGTCCAGTCCCGAAGAGGCAGACGGAGGGACCGAGCCTTCGAGCGTGACAGGGCTGCGCGGTTCTCCAGCTATCCGCGCCGCGACAACCCACGCTCCTACGCGGACGTCACCCGGGGGGTCCCGCGGTTCACGGAGCCAGAGGCTAATTTTTTTTGGGAGCAGCCGCAGAAGTTTCGCCGCCGCCGCCGCCGCCGCGCTCCTGCTCCATTCCAACCCTCATATGACGACTATTATTTTCCAAACTATGAGGAGGACTGGCGCCCGTGGGGGCCCCCACGTTTCGCCAGATCCTACAACCAAAATGGTCGCTACTTCAATCCATCCAGAGGGGCAACCGCTAGAACCCCCCAACACCGAGTCCAGTCTGATGATGTGCATTTCTCCAGCAAGGTGCGTGTCATCCACAGAATGATCAAAGCTGTACACCACCTTCATAACGTCTCAAAAGACGATTATCCTCCATCTTTAAACCGCGTCTGTAACGACTTAATGAATGTAGTTAAGCCGGCGTCTCCCAACTTACGCACACAGCTTTTCATTGAAGGAAACGCCCGCAACTGGGCCTATAATACAATAACAATCCTCAGAGAACATTATGAAAAAAATATTGAATCTGAGGCTGATAAGCTGGCCCAGTTTTCCACACAGGAGTGGCGTGGGCCTTATGATGTGGCCTGCGTATGGGCGAAGCGTTCGCTTGGCCGACGACTTCGACAGGAGGCCCTGGATCGCTGCCAGGCGGTCATCATCGCCAGATTTGCAGACCCGGCCCCTCCTCCGGATCCACCGGCTCCACCTCAGCAAGCAGACGCAGAGGAGCACCTCGTCATCGAGCTGGCTCCATCATCTCCTCCTCCGCCCAGCGTCTCCCCAACAGACAGCCGAGCCCAACAGCTGCAGTCCCTGGAACATCTGCAGCATCAACGACACCTGCAGCATCGTCGACACCTGCAGCATCAATGGTATCTGCAGCATCAGCAGCAGGAACATCTACGGCACCTGCAGCAGTAGCAGCAGCAGCATCAACGGCATCTGCAGTAGTATCTTCAGCAGCATCTGCAGTACCTCCTCCTCCCAGCGATGTGCACCGAATCACCACGGTGGCACAAATCCACGCTCCTCCTCCAGCCCCAGCCACCACACTTGTCTCAGTGGAGACTATGACTGAGCGCACCGGCTGGGATTGGTCACCTGTCTTCGATATTGGGGAGGTGAGTGACCTTGAACCTTCACCTCCAACATCTCCTCCTCACCTTTCTCCTCCAAGGCCTCTTCCTCGGCGTGAGATCCGCTTACAAGCGGGATCCTCCCTCAAGCAGCTGTGCGGGTCCTTAACATGGACACAGCTGTCTCTGTCAGCCAGGAAGAGATTGTTCCTGACCCGGCACCACCTTCAACAGAGGAGCAACGCACATCACAGCGCGATGACTTGATTGCTCTTCTTTCCCCTCCAAGAGCAGTAAGTCCTCCTCCTCCTCCTATCAGCGCTGCGGGCAACAGAGGGTACCACACCCTCACTCCTGCCACCCTCTCCAAACTGAGATCCAGTGTGCAGTCTCGGCTGACCATCGAGCCTGCTGATCCACCAGCAGCTGTGCAGGTGTGTGTTCCTACTCGACATCCTAACACACCTCGCAAATTTACAGAGTGGCATCTTCAAATCCACCAGAAGACTGCTGTGATTGGAGACTCCAATATCAGCAAACTTCCACCTCTTAAAGCTGATGACATTCAGTTTGACAGCTTTCCTGGAGCCAGGTGGCAACATGCTGAGTTCCTGATTAAAACCGCCACCTGCCACGTTCAACCTGAGATAATTTTGTTGTCGTTTGGACTCAATAATAGGTCCCAGAAAGACAAAAAAGCTCCGGTGACTGAAATGCTTAAGACTCTCACTGTGGCTCAGGATAGATTTCCTGATGCCACTATTCTGGTCCCTGTGATCAGCTTTTCACCCTTTCTCCCCCCTGAAGAGAAGGCTGTCCTCCTGCATCTCAACCAACACATCCAGGAATTGGAGGACCACATCCCTTATCCTCCTGATCTCTTTGAGACCGAGAGAGACAACATCCACTGGACCCCAGATACGGCAAAGAGGTTGCTGGAGCACTGGGGCCCCTGGTTAAACTAGTTTGTCCCCTTAACCTGTCTCAGAGGGAGGGGAAAGATGGAATAATTAATCTTTGTTCTAACTTTCTTCTTTCATCTTCGCAGCTCTCCCTTTTGAGCAGAGGTCTCACCTTCATTCCCTCTCAGGGTAACAGTAAGAATTTGCTTTATCAATCTAGAAATGATCTGCAAGAATATCATAGAAGGATTAAGCTAATAATGCATTATAAAGATAAAGGCACCATTCAACCTCAGCCTTTTACACAGAAGTCAGAGTGGATGCCTCCTTCTGTCACTTTGCCAGCTCAGATCAACCTTCTGTTTAATGAGGATCTTTCTTATTTTCAAAATAATTTTAAAATAACTCAAAATAAACCTAATTTAACTCATGCTGAAGCTAAGGCGTTAAAGGACTTGGCTCAAAACAAAAAGATAGTTATTAAACCAGCTGATAAAGGCAGCTCCACAGTTATTATGGATAGAAATCATT
The DNA here is from genome assembly GCA_003999625.1 of Oryzias javanicus. NCBI lineage: Eukaryota > Metazoa > Chordata > Actinopteri > Beloniformes > Adrianichthyidae > Oryzias > Oryzias javanicus. Next base: position 14,359 of record ML136832.1, read on the forward strand.
ATTTATATGAAGGTTACAGACAGTTAAATGATAAAACTTATTATCGTAAACTTAATAAACCTATTTATTTAGATACCATCCCCTTAGTTGATAATATTATTAATAATCTTTTGAAAAAGAAATTTATTAATCGTAAACAAAAAACCTACCTTCAGGGCGATTCGGAACCGAGATCTAGACGCTTTTACATGCTTCCTAAAATCCATAAAGAACCTCAAAAGTGGACTATTCCCTTTGTGATTCCTCCAGGCAGACCTATCGTATCTGACTGTGGTAGTGAAACTTATTTTACAGCTGAATATCTGGACTTTTTTCTTAATCCACTGTCCATCAAACATGACAGTTATCTTAAAGATACTTATGATTTTATTGCAAAAATTAAGGACTTACAGATTCCATTGAACTCATTATTGTTTACCATGGACATTGACAGTTTGTATACCAATATAGATCATAAAGAAGGAATGGACGCTATCAGGAGAATTTTTCAAAAATATCCTGATAAATTGCGCCCTGACAAGGAGTTACTGGAACTCCTAGAAATTAATTTGAACAGAAATGATTTTGAATTTAATGGGGAATATTTTGTTCAAATTAAAGGCACAGCTATGGGGAAGAAATTTGCCCCCGCTTATGCTAATATCTTCATGGCAGAGTGGGAAACTACAGCTTTAGCCAAATGCACTCTTAAACCATTATGTTATTTCCGTTATCTGGATGATATTTGGGGCGTGTGGACACATTCTGAGTCAGAGTTTGAGGTTTTTCTGAGGACCCTTAACAGTCATAATCCCTCCATAAAACTCAAATCAACTTGCCACACTTCCTCAGTTGATTTTCTAGACACTACTACTTATAAAGGGACTAATTTCCATATTACACATACATTAGATATTAAAGTTTTTTTCAAACCCACTGATACACATTCTCTGTTATTCAAAACCAGTTTTCATCCAAAACACACATTTGCAGGCTTAGTTAAATCCCAACTCCTTCGCTTCCATAGAATCTGTACTCAGCATTCTGATTTTAAGAGGGCTTCTAAAATTCTCTTCTCTGCATTATCCAAAAGGGGATATGCTCGCTCTTTTTTAAGGAAATGCTTTAAATCTTTTCAGGAACCAAAAGTGATTGACGTGTCCCCTCTTTTACCTATAATCACCACTTACTCCTCATCCACACGCAAAATGGTGGGGGTCCTTAGAAGAAACCTCAAAAGTTTTGCTCAGGACCAGGGTTTGCTCAAGGACCACAGATTCTTACCTGCGTATAGACGCAATAAGAATCTTTGTGATGTCCTTGTCCGTGCCAAACTTCCTACTCTCACACAGCCTAGATCCAGAGCGCTCTCCTCCTTTTTCAAACATAAGGATTGGCTGTGCAGCCATCATAATAAAAACGTTTTTCCGTCCCTGTGCAGAGGCAGTCCTCACACCAAAAACTGCATTTATCATTCTTGTTCTATCTGTGGTATGCAGTATGTGGGTGAGACAGGGAACACAATTTTGGTCAGATTTACTCAACATAGGTATAATATTACAAAACAACAAAATACAGATACTTACTTGGTACAACATTTCATTTCCCATGGATGGAACGCTGTAAAAGCAACAGTCGTGCAGTCCAACCCCAGGTGGTCTACTTCAGAAAGGAGGAGAATGGAAAGAAACTGGATTAACAAACTAGACACTCTACATCCCAGGGGTTTGAATGAAAAAAGAACTACATTACTCCTTTAAACACACTTTTTTTAGGAAGTCTGTAATTTTTCGTTTCCTCTAGAGGGAGACATTTAACCCCTTCTCTATTTTCCACATGTGTCTAATAATGTCTCTAACCTCCAATTCATCAGAGGGAGTTATTATCTTGTTCTTGTGTGGTTCTTTATTACCTTACCCTAAAAATCTTTTATTCTAAACTTAACCACCTCCATTTACAGAGCCCTAAACCTAATTTATCTTATTTACAGACTTTGAAGAACTAATATTCTTGTTTATTTATCCTAATCATAACCATTCCCATGTATGATATTCTAAACTTAATCTATTCTCATAAATATCATATTTACTACTGATTATAAGGGCAATAACAGCTTTTCATGTTTTATTGGGGGAGGATGGAACGGGGTAGGGACAGAAATGGCCCGTGCAGCTTGGAACTCCATGCTTAATAGCTTGGAGTTCCTATCCAAATCTCAACTCCTAACCCGCCCGTGCCCTCTGTTTCTCTGCTCTGTTTCTCTTTCTTCCCCCTATATTACTTATCTCCATTCTATATAGGTTTCAGTTCCAGAAAATGTTCTAATTTTCTCTATTATTGAATATTAACAATATTCTTGTACTGTTAAAATACATCTATTTATATGGTCACTGTGATAATGGCAGTCAGCCACTTTGGTATATTATTTGAATTTTAAAGTCTTTTATTGATTTTATGTCTGACATTTGGATTCTCTATGATGTTTATAGTTTTTAATTTTATGTTTAATAAGGTTTTACTTAAATATATTTCATTCATGTTGAATCTTATATTATATTCCATAACTTGAGGGTCATTGAACACAACTCTCCGTGTTCCATAATTCCTACGCTTCAGCAAGAAAGTGAAGCGACTCTCTGCCCGGAGACAAGCTCCTGATTGGCTTGGGCCGAGCCAATGACGTTACCTGTTTACATCTCCTGTGAGCACGAGCGCTCCACGATTCTCCAAGCTGATACTACACGGAGCAGACCCTCGCCTGTTCGTCTACAGGTTTTGTTGTGTATTTAAGCCTAGCCTGAAGAAGACTCTTTCCTGTTCGAAACGTTGCTTTTTGTAGGCTTGTATATAGTTTTTTTTTTTGTTCACCTGTTCGCTCCAAATAAACCGAGTTTTATCGGTAAAAAGCCCGTCTCTCCTCGCTTTGTCGCCGCTAGCCTCCAGCCGCTCAGTGCTACCAAGGTGAGCTAAGCTATTAGCTTGAACACCGTCGGCCATTTTAGCTATGCAACCCTGGGCAGATGATGAGGGCTGGACGGTGGTCCAGTCCCGAAGAGGCAGACGGAGGGACCGAGCCTTCGAGCGTGACAGGGCTGCGCGGTTCTCCAGCTATCCGCGCCGCGACAACCCACGCTCCTACGCGGACGTCACCCGGGGGGTCCCGCGGTTCACGGAGCCAGAGGCTAATTTTTTTTGGGAGCAGCCGCAGAAGTTTCGCCGCCGCCGCGCCGCGCCGCGCTCTCCTGCTCATTCCAACCCTCATATGACGACTATTATTTTCCAAACTATGAGGAGGACTGGCGCCCGTGGGGGCCCCCACGTTTCGCCAGATCCTACAACCAAAATGGTCGCTACTTCAATCCATCCAGAGGGGCAACCGCTAGAACCCCCCAACACCGAGTCCAGTCTGATGATGTGCATTTCTCCAGCAAGGTGCGTGTCATCCACAGAATGATCAAAGCTGTACACCACCTTCATAACGTCTCAAAAGACGATTATCCTCCATCTTTAAACCGCGTCTGTAACGACTTAATGAATGTAGTTAAGCCGGCGTCTCCCAACTTACGCACACAGCTTTTCATTGAAGGAAACGCCCGCAACTGGGCCTATAATACAATAACAATCCTCAGAGAACATTATGAAAAAAATATTGAATCTGAGGCTGATAAGCTGGCCCAGTTTTCCACACAGGAGTGGCGTGGGCCTTATGATGTGGCCTGCGTATGGGCGAAGCGTTCGCTTGGCCGACGACTTCGACAGGAGGCCCTGGATCGCTGCCAGGCGGTCATCATCGCCAGATTTGCAGACCCGGCCCCTCCTCCGGATCCACCGGCTCCACCTCAGCAAGCAGACGCAGAGGAGCACCTCGTCATCGAGCTGGCTCCATCATCTCCTCCTCCGGCCCAGCGTCTCCCCAACAGACAGCCGAGCCCAACAGCTGCAGTCCCTGGAACATCTGCAGCATCAACGACACCTGCAGCATCGTCGACACCTGCAGCATCAATGGTATCTGCAGCATCAGCAGCAGGAACATCTACGGCACCTGCAGCAGTAGCAGCAGCAGCATCAACGGCATCTGCAGTAGTATCTTCAGCAGCATCTGCAGTACCTCCTCCTCCCACGCGATGTGCACCGAATCACCACGGTGGCACAAATCCACGCTCCTCCTCCAGCCCCAGCCACCACACTTGTCTCAGTGGAGACTATGACTGAGCGCACCGGCTGGGATTGGTCACCTGTCTTCGATATTGGGGAGGTGAGTGACCTTGAACCTTCACCTCCAACATCTCCTCCTCACCTTTCTCCTCCAAGGCCTCTTCCTCGGCGTGAGATCCGCTTACAAGCGGGATCCCTCCCTCAAGCAGCTGTGCGGGTCCTTAACATGGACACAGCTGTCTCTGTCAGCCAGGAAGAGATTGTTCCTGACCCGGCACCACCTTCAACAGAGGAGCAACGCACATCACAGCGCGATGACTTGATTGCTCTTCTTTCCCCTCCAAGAGCAGTAAGTCCTCCTCCTCCTCCTATCAGCGCTGCGGGCAACAGAGGGTACCACACCCTCACTCCTGCCACCCTCTCCAAACTGAGATCCAGTGTGCAGTCTCGGCTGACCATCGAGCCTGCTGATCCACCAGCAGCTGTGCAGGTGTGTGTTCCTACTCGACATCCTAACACACCTCGCAAATTTACAGAGTGGCATCTTCAAATCCACCAGAAGACTGCTGTGATTGGAGACTCCAATATCAGCAAACTTCCACCTCTTAAAGCTGATGACATTCAGTTTGACAGCTTTCCTGGAGCCAGGTGGCAACATGCTGAGTTCCTGATTAAAACCGCCACCTGCCACGTTCAACCTGAGATAATTTTGTTGTCGTTTGGACTCAATAATAGGTCCCAGAAAGACAAAAAAGCTCCGGTGACTGAAATGCTTAAGACTCTCACTGTGGCTCAGGATAGATTTCCTGATGCCACTATTCTGGTCCCTGTGATCAGCTTTTCACCCTTTCTCCCCCCTGAAGAGAAGGCTGTCCTCCTGCATCTCAACCAACACATCCAGGAATTGGAGGACCACATCCCTTATCCTCCTGATCTCTTTGAGACCGAGAGAGACAACATCCACTGGACCCCAGATACGGCAAAGAGGTTGCTGGAGCACTGGGGCCCCTGGTTAAACTAGTTTGTCCCCTTAACCTGTCTCAGAGGGAGGGGAAAGATGGAATAATTAATCTTTGTTCTAACTTTCTTCTTTCATCTTCGCAGCTCTCCCTTTTGAGCAGAGGTCTCACCTTCATTCCCTCTCAGGGTAACAGTAAGAATTTGCTTTATCAATCTAGAAATGATCTGCAAGAATATCATAGAAGGATTAAGCTAATAATGCATTATAAAGATAAAGGCACCATTCAACCTCAGCCTTTTACACAGAAGTCAGAGTGGATGCCTCCTTCTGTCACTTTGCCAGCTCAGATCAACCTTCTGTTTAATGAGGATCTTTCTTATTTTCAAAAAATTTTAAAATAACTCAAAATAAACCTAATTTAACTCATGCTGAAGCTAAGGCGTTAAAGGACTTGGCTCAAAACAAAAGATAGTTATTAAACCAGCTGATAAAGGCAGCTCCACAGTTATTATGGATAGAAATCATTATTTATATGAAGGTTACAGACAGTTAAATGATAAAACTTATTATCGTAAACTTAATAAACCTATTTATTTAGATACCATCCCCTTAGTTGATAATATTATTAATAATCTTTGAAAAAGAAATTTATTAATCGTAAACAAAAAACCTACCTTCAGGGCGATTCGGAACCGAGATCTAGACGCTTTTACATGCTTCCTAAAATCCATAAAGAACCTCAAAAGTGGACTATTCCCTTTGTGATTCCTCCAGGCAGACCTATCGTATCTGACTGTGGTAGTGAAACTTATTTTACAGCTGAATATCTGGACTTTTTTCTTAATCCACTGTCCATCAAACATGACAGTTATCTTAAAGATACTTATGATTTTATTGCAAAAATTAAGGACTTACAGATTCCATTGAACTCATTATTGTTTACCATGGACATTGACAGTTTGTATACCAATATAGATCATAAAGAAGGAATGGACGCTATCAGGAGAATTTTTCAAAAATATCCTGATAAATTGCGCCCTGACAAGGAGTTACTGGAACTCCTAGAAATTAATTTGAACAGAAATGATTTTGAATTTAATGGGGAATATTTTGTTCAAATTAAAGGCACAGCTATGGGGAAGAAATTTGCCCCCGCTTATGCTAATATCTTCATGGCAGAGTGGGAAACTACAGCTTTAGCCAAATGCACTCTTAAACCATTATGTTATTTCCGTTATCTGGATGATATTTGGGGCGTGTGGACACATTCTGAGTCAGAGTTTGAGGTTTTTCTGAGGACCCTTAACAGTCATAATCCCTCCATAAAACTCAAATCAACTTGCCACACTTCCTCAGTTGATTTTCTAGACACTACTACTTATAAAGGGACTAATTTCCATATTACACATACATTAGATATTAAAGTTTTTTTCAAACCCACTGATACACATTCTCTGTTATTCAAAACCAGTTTTCATCCAAAACACACATTTGCAGGCTTAGTTAAATCCCAACTCCTTCGCTTCCATAGAATCTGTACTCAGCATTCTGATTTTAAGAGGGCTTCTAAAATTCTCTTCTCTGCATTATCCAAAAGGGGATATGCTCGCTCTTTTTTAAGGAAATGCTTTAAATCTTTTCAGGAACCAAAAGTGATTGACGTGTCCCCTCTTTTACCTATAATCACCACTTACTCCTCATCCACACGCAAAATGGTGGGGGTCCTTAGAAGAAACCTCAAAAGTTTTGCTCAGGACCAGGGTTTGCTCAAGGACCACAGATTCTTACCTGCGTATAGACGCAATAAGAATCTTTGTGATGTCCTTGTCCGTGCCAAACTTCCTACTCTCACACAGCCTAGATCCAGAGCGCTCTCCTCCTTTTTCAAACATAAGGATTGGCTGTGCAGCCATCATAATAAAAACGTTTTTCCGTCCCTGTGCAGAGGCAGTCCTCACACCAAAAACTGCATTTATGTCATTTCTTGTTCTATCTGTGGTATGCAGTATGTGGGTGAGACAGGGAACACAATTTTGGTCAGATTTACTCAACATAGGTATAATATTACAAAACAACAAAATACAGATACTTACTTGGTACAACATTTCATTTCCCATGGATGGAACGCTGTAAAAGCAACAGTCGTGCAGTCCAACCCCAGGTGGTCTACTTCAGAAAGGAGGAGAATGGAAAGAAACTGGATTAACAAACTAGACACTCTACATCCCAGGGGTTTGAATGAAAAAAGAACTACATTACTCCTTTAAACACACTTTTTTTAGGAAGTCTGTAATTTTTCGTTTCCCCTCTAGAGGGAGACATTTAACCCCTTCTCTATTTTCCACATGTGTCTAATAATGTCTCTAACCTCCAATTCATCAGAGGGAGTTATTATCTTGTTCTTGTGTGGTTCTTTATTACCTTACCCTAAAAATCTTTTATTCTAAACTTAACCACCTCCATTTACAGAGCCCTAAACCTAATTTATCTTATTTACAGACTTTGAAGAACTAATATTCTTGTTTATTTATCCTAATCATAACCATTCCCATGTATGATATTCTAAACTTAATCTATTCTCATAAATATCATATTTACTACTGATTATAAGGGCAATAACAGCTTTTCATGTTTTATTGGGGGAGGATGGAACGGGGTAGGGACAGAAATGGCCCGTGCAGCTTGGAACTCCATGCTTAATAGCTTGGAGTTCCTATCCAAATCTCAACTCCTAACCCTAACCCTAACCCTAACCCTAACCCTAACCCTAACCCTAACCCTAACCCTAACCCTAACCCTAACCCTAACCTCCAAAGGTTTGGCCCAAACCATGTCCCACACGCAAGCCAATCGTACCTCACCACGTTCCGGTCCCGGCCACTGACCGACATATCCGAAGGAGGTCCGGCTGCAAAGCCCACAAGTGGTACCTTCCACTTCAAAATTTGCACCGTAAAAGTACCCCAGTAGACTCCAAATGGTCCAAACGTGCTCCTAAGTGGTTTCTGGGGGACCATTTTGGCTCAACTTAGAACATTTTCCGCCGGCCTCAATCCTGGAACCCCATTGGTCGAGCGTTTTCGCTTATAACTCCGAACCGTAGCTCGTAGAGACTTGCAAACGCTCTCCGTCAGACATAATTCGGCCACGCTGAACACGCAGGAAGTGTCCCCGAGTCTCTACGACCTTCCGTTCAAAAGTTACGCCCAAAGTACCCTAAAAGTGGGCGGAGCTCAGGAACCGTAGTCCGAGAGGCGTGGGACAGCGCCAATCGGTTTCTAACCCCCCGTGTCGTGGGGAAAAGTTTGGTTTCATCTCTCTACGACCTTCCGTTCAAAAGTTACTGGGGGCGACAGACCAGCAAAAACCCTATATACCTAACCCTAAACCTAACCCTAACCCTAACCTACCCTAACCCTCCTAACCCTAACCCTAACCCTAACCCTAACTAACCCACGAGACAAGCGTAGCTGTCAAGTTTCAGCTGATTCCGACGATATCTGGCGACAGGGGACCTCGACGAAAGGCCAAAATCCCCGCCTTTAAGGCGCCGCCATTTCCGAGGGCAAAGTCCGATCGGAGCGGAAAGGGTGTCTCTGCGCTCGCGTTGGCCCCCTTACAACATATTTGAGTTTCGTTACCGCTGCCGCATCTGGAAAGTGTCGCGGGCCAAAACCCCGTCCCAAAGTCGGGTCCACTAGCGGTCTGGACCCTTTACCCATTTTTTGGCCCAAAGTCAGCAGGGCCACTTGGTTTTTTTCGCCCAAATCCTTGATGGATTCCGCATCAGCAGCCCGCCGAGTCCAGAACGGCGCTCGGGTCAAATCGGACCTCCGGGCCGGGATCTGACCCCGAGCCGAGCCCAAATTCGCCCGAAAAAAAATTCCAAAAAATACTTCCTTCATACTTAGAGGCTTGATATTAGAGTATGACGGTCCTCAGGTACCCCCCTACTTGCCCACCGAAGTATGGAGGGCCTACTCCAAGTTTCGGCCCAAACCATGTCCCACGCAAGCCAATCGTACCTCACCACGTTCGGCCCGGCCCACTGACCGAACATACTCCGAAGGAGGTCCGGCTGCAAGCCCACAAGTGGTACTCCAACTTCAAAATTTGCACTCAAAAGTTAACCCTAGACCCAAATGGTCCAAAACGTGCTCCCTAAGTGGTTTCTGGGGGGACCATTTTGACTCCAAAACAACTTAGAACATTTTCCGCCAGCCTCATCCTGGAATCCCATTGGTCGAGCGGTTTTCGCTCATAACTCCCGAACCGTAGCTCGTAGAGACTTGGAAACGCTCTCCGTCAGACATAATTCGGCCACGCTGAACACGCAGAAGTGTCCGAGTCTCTGCGACCTTCCGTTCAAAAGTTACGCCCAAAAGTACCCCAAAAGTGGGCGGAGCTCAGGAACCGTACGTCCGAGAGCCGTGGGGACAGCGCCAATCGGTTTCTAACCCCCGTGTCGTGGGGGAAAAGTTTGGTTTCATCTCTCTACGACTTCCGTTCAAAAAGTTACTGGGGGGCGACAGACCAGCAAAAACCTATAATCTAACCTAACCCTAACCCTAACCCTAACCCTAACCCTAACCCTAACCCTAACCCTAACCTGACTCCAAATGGTCCCAAAACGTGCTCCTAAGTGTTTCTGGGGGGACCATTTTGGCTTCAAACACTTAAACATTTTCCGCCAGGCCTCATCCTGGAATCCCATGGTCGACGGTTTTTCGCTTATAACTCCCGAACCGAAGCTCGTAGAGACTTGCAAACGCTCTCCGTCAGACATAATTCGGCCACGCTGAACACGCAGGAAAGTGTCCCCGAGTCTCTACGACCTTCCGTTCAAAAGTTACGCCCAAAAGTACCCAAAAGTGGGCGGAGCTCAGGAACCGTAGGTCCGAGAGGCGTGGGACAGCGCCAATCGTTTTTAACCCCCGTGTCGTGGGGGAAAAGTTTGGTTTCATCTCTCTACGACCTTCCGTTCAAAAGTTACTGGGGGGCGACAGACCAGCAAAAACCCTATATACTAACCCTAACCCTAACCCACCCTAACCCTAACCCTAACCCTAACCCTAACCCTAACCCTAACCCTAACCCTAACCCTTCATCTCTCTACGACCTTCCGTTCAAAAGTTACTGGGGGGCGACAGACCAGCAAAAACCCTATATACCTAACCCTAACCCTAACCCTAACCTAACCCTAACCCTAACCCTAACCCTAACCCTAACCCTAACCCTAACCCTACTCCAAGGTTTGGCCCAAACCATGTCCCACGCAAGCCAATCGTACCTCACCACGTTCGGCCCGGCCCACTGACCGACATATCCGAAGGAGGTCCGGCTGCAAAGCCCACAAGTGGTACCTCCAACTTCAAAAATTTGCACTCAAAAGTTACCCCCAGTAGACTCCAAATGGTCCAAAACGTGCTCCTAAGTGGTTTCTGGGGGACCATTTTGGCTCAAACACTTAGAACATTTTCCGCCAGGCCTCATCCTGGAATCCCATTGGTCGAGCGGTTTTCGCTCATAACTCCCGAACCGTAGCTCGTAGAGACTTGGAAACGCTCTCCGTCAGACATAATTCGGCACGCTGAACACGCAGGAAGTGTCCCCGAGTCTCTGCGACCTTCCGTTCAAAAGTTACGCCCAAGTACCCCAAAAGTGGGCGCGAGCTCAGGAACCGTACGTCCGAGACAGTGGGGACAGCGCCAATCGGTTTCTAACCCCCGTGTCGTGGGGGAAAAGTTTGGTTTCATCTCTCTACGACCTTCCGTTCAAAAGTTACTGGGGGGCGACAGACCAGCAAAAACCCTATATACCTATATACCTAACCCTAACCCTAACCCTAACCTAACCCTAACCCTAACCCTAACCCTAACCCTAACCCCTAACCCTAACCCTAACCCTAACCCTAACCCTAACCCTAACCCTAACCCTAACCCTAACCCTAAGAACTGTATAGAATACTGAATTCTAATTAATTTTATTAATAAACTAAAAATCACACTGACAGTTATACCTTAGTTATACCTTAGTAATAAAGTAACAACTCTTTTGAAGAATGCAGACTTCGTTAAAGAACTGCTTAGCCTATTTAAACCACAATTTTGACTTTAAGTATATCTCCTTTAATACAAACCTCATTGAAAGACATTTTAACATGTTAAACTACAACTATTGTTTTACATATTTTCAGATAAATATTTGTAGTGCAGAACTCGTTATAGAGCTGCTTATCATAACTACAACAGTGATTTCAAACATTTAAATCATTTTAATGCAGAACTCGTTAAAGATCTGCTTAACACAATTCTTAACTGCAAAAATCGTGAGTATACACTATACAACCCTAAAACTTAATTTTCCCCCCCTAAACATTTTTTTAATTTTCCCTGCCCTCTCCCCCCATCTACTTCTCTAGCTCTCTCCTCTCTCTCTCTCGGTCTGTCTCTGTCTCTCTCTGTCTCTGTCTCTGTCTGTCTCGGTCTGTCTCTCTCTGTCTGTCTGTCTCTTGTCTCTCTCTGTCTGTCTCTTGTCTCTCTCTCTCTGTCTGTCTGTCTCTCTCTCTCTCTCTCTCTGTCTGTCTCTCTCTCTCTGTCTGTCTCTCTCTCTCTGTCTGTCTCTCTCTCTCGTTCTGTCTCTCTGTCTGTCTCTCTCTCTCTGTCTCTATCTGTCTGTCTCTCTGTCTCTCTACATTCCCCCCCTCTCTCTCTCTCCTCTACCTCTCTTCCCCCCTCGCTCTCTCTCTCTCTCTCTTTCCCCCTCTACCTTTCTCTCCCCCTCTCTCCCTCTTTTCTTTTTCTATCTCTCTTTCTCCCTCTCTCTCTCTCTCTCTCTCACTCCTTTCCATCCTTAAACCCCACCCACCCATTTTCTAAACTTAACCTTAGTTCCCCTTTTAAACGTTGTATTGCCTTTTTGTACAACCTTACCCAACCGGAGTCAAAACTTATCTTCACCCTAATCCCTCACCCACCATCTTCCCTAAACTTAACCAACCCAACCCCCACAAACACCCCCCCTCGCCTAACCCTAAGTCACCCCATTTTGGTTCCTTTTTATAAGCCATTATTATAATCCCCTCCCCACCAGTGTCCCTAACCTTAACCAACCCCCCCCCCCCCATCCCACCCCCCCTCGCCTAACCCTAAGTTTCCCAAAAACATATTTTATTTAGCAGACATATCTATAACCCCTCACCAACCAGTTTCCCTAAACCTAACCACCACCCCCCATCGCCTAACCCACTAAGTTCCCAAAAACATATTTATTTAGCAGATATGTTTTATAACCCCTCACCCACCAGTTTCCCTAAAACCTAAACCACCCAACCCCCTCGCCTAACCCTAAGTTTCCCAAAAACATATTTTATTTAGCAGCATAATCTATAACCCCTCACCAACCAGTTTCCTAAACCTAACCACCACCCCCCCCTCGCCTAACCCTAAGTTTCCCAAAAACAATATTTATTTAGCAGATATGTTTAGAACCCTCACCCACCAGTTTCCTAACCTAACCACCACCCCCCTCGCCTAACCCTAAGTTTCCCAAAACATATTTTATTTAGCAGACATGTTTATAACCCCTCACCCACCAGTTTTCCTAAACCTACCCCCACACCCCTCGCCTAACCCTAAGTTTCCCCCAATTTTAGTTTCCTCTTATTAATTTATAAGCCTTTATTATAACCCCCCACCCACCGGTTCTTCTAACCTTAACCACGCCCCTTCCTTGCCAAAACCCAGCCTTTGAATCCGGAATAGACCCTTTCCCTTCTCTTTCTTATCTGTTTTCAACTTTATGACGAATCCACACACTAGACACTTCAAGGATTTTCGAATCCCACTGCACTCATGCTAATAACAAGGCCTCAAAAACCCATTGCACAACTCACCATCCTTAAAAACAAATAGGACTCCAGCACATAACACCTCAAAGGATATTCATATCCTACAACACTCACTGACATCTTACAGGGATATTTCATTCCACCTGCACAACTTTACATACCACATTAGCTTCATTCGTCCTTTCTTATTTTATTTTTATTCCTTCTTACCAACTTACCTACAATATTTATTTTCCTTTCTTCTCATGCACCCCTTTAAACAAATAGATACCTACGCAAACAAGGACATGTACAACGTGTCCACTACACACATATGGAAAGGCTACTTGGTTCACCTTGGCTCGCCTTGTTTACCTTGGTTTCCGATGCACCACACAGCACAACAAAACAAAACCCACCATTACAATACATATATAAGTTTTGGTTGTCTATGACTATCCTAACTGATCATGTATGAAGAGTGCCTTCCCCGAGCTTCTGGAGACCGGCACACCGTGGTTCGCCATGAGTGGAGTCCGAACCAAAAGCACGGGTCCAGGTGGGCTTCGGCCCAACCTGAACAACTAACCTAACCCTAACCCTAACCCTAACCCTAACCCTAACCCTAACCCTAACCCTAACCCAAAAGTACCCCAAAAGTGGGCGGAGCTCAGGAACCGTACGTCCGAGAGGCGTGGGGACAGCGCCAATCGGTTTCTAACCCCCGTGTCGTGGGGAAAAGTTTGGTTTCATCTCTCTACGACCTTCCGTTCCAAAAGTTACTGGGGGGCGACAGACCAGCAAAAAACCCTATATACCTAACCCTAACCCTAACCCTAACCCTAACCCTAACCCTAACCCTAACCCTAACCCTACCTCATGTCGTGGGGGGGTAGGTCTTGTTCCAGGTCGCTACCACCTTCCGTTCAAAAGTTAGTCGGGTGCGACAACACTCCCAAACATCCTATATACCTAACCCAAATACACCTGACCAGCCGCTTTTACTAAACTTAACCTCACTGGAAATGGCTCCAGTGGACTCAGAACGTCCCAAAACATGTCCGACAGGGACGCGACACACATTTCCCAAATCAGCGCCGCCAAATACACCTGACCAGGCCGCTTTTACTAAACTTAAACCTCACTGGAAATGGGCTCCAGTGGACTCAGAACGTCCCAACATGTCCGACAGGACGCGACACACATTTCCAAATCAGCGCCGTCCAAATACACCTGACCAGGCCGCTT